>JAJMFP010000222.1:0-57594 GCA_030574855.1 Taiozyma rabaulensis
AAGCTAGTAATCAATTCTGTAAATGGTCTAGCTGGGGCCAAATTCTTGTTTGGTTGTAGCATCATTAGGAAGAAGGTCAACAATCTGAAGAAAGAACCGTATGCTAACAAGTAGCCCCATTGCATGTGAATAGCGGTAGATGTTTCTGAAGACTGCTTGTGCTGTGACATCAAAATACCGGTCCAAAAGACTGTGAAGACAGGGAATGGGTTTGGAGAGTAACCAGGTGAACCTGCGTGGATGGCATTGGTAGTGATCTGAGTGTTAGATAAAACTTGATTGAATCTCCATTCGGATAAAATCTTTTCAGCGACCAAACCACATAGACCAGAACCAATGTACATAAAGGCAATTGAGGCGTGTTGTAAATCTTTAGCATCCCAAGCGCCACCTGGAGAAGCCAAGTGTTCCAAAAAGATGTTGGTTGTACCGTAAAAGAAGATCAAGAAACTTTCATAGCCTTCCATTGTGATCATACCATGTGGAGTAATTTTGTACCAAAATGAGTTGGTGTCAATTTGGTTTTTAAGCACAATAGCTTTGTTCCAAGCTAGCCCATTCTTCTGTAAACAACCACAATAACGTGCCAGTGAGAAAACACCCAGAGTAACAAATACACCACCCTTGATAAAATGGGCCAGAACGTTGAAAACATGCTTATCTTGGCCTAGTAAGGAGCCGACAACAGTGCCGGTAGAGGTGTAGACGAATAAGTAGCCTAGCATTGGGATGTTCATGCAAGTGAAGATGAATGAGATCAACTTCTTGAATTTTTGGGAGATGGACTTGATGGTACGATTCTGGAAAACCTTGCTTAACAACCCGTCTTTGTGGCTGTTAGATAGTGCTTTGTTGGCAGATTGGATATGGTTATAGTAGACTTCTGCCTCCGTTTCTTGGGAGCCCAATTCAGCTTCTAAATCGAGTGAATCATGGTGATAAACAGTCTCTGGAGAACCAGTTTCACCGGAGGATCTGTTAGAGTCAATCAAAGTTGATGGTGATGGTGAGGCATTTCTTTCCAAGTCGTAATCTTCCAAAGGGATGGATTCTTGGCCTGTTTCGTCACCTCCAGAAACTGCGGACCATTCACCAGCGACCCATTGGGAGGCGCAGTGCAGCAAAGCAACAAGGTAGTGAATTAATGATGCAAACAGCAAGATCCATGACATTTTGGCGTATGCGTTATGTGGATATAGATCAGGAACTGACGACCCGTAAACTTTCAACGAAATCAACGATGAGATTAGGACAACATTGTGAAGGGTTAGTGAAGGGATATACCATTTGGATTTGACACTGTTCAACATCAATGAAATTGGGTAAAGGAAGACGAAGCATAAAAATATCGTGAAGCAATGGTACCACAAAGCTGATTTGTGGGATGACTCAATGGTGAAGTAGGTAGTGGTGTTGTATTGTTCCCAGTAAAGTTTCTCCGCTGGGCTCAATTTGGTTTGTAGGATTGGGAGGCCATGCTGATGCTTCACCTCATGAGCGACTGGGATCAGATCAGTTAAGTTCCCCGAGGAAACGTCTGTGGTATGTTCGATGGCTTCGTGAGCATTGGATTCATCCATCTCCATCTCCATCGCCTGTGCAGTCCAGATGGCAGCAGGGAGAAGAAAGAACAAGTGTCTCAGCAACATCTTCGGTATATGATCAGTGACGAGTCTGAATGTGTACCTGGAGTGATACTGTTCAACAGCGGCTCAAGTGGTGTAGGATTGAGTGTAGAATCGCGGAAAGGTATGTGATCGAATGTGATTAGTCCGCGGATGGCTGGCGGTATTCTTCTATGATGTTCTACCGCACTCTGTAGGTGATCCGCCGTGGTGGCTCTAGTTCCTTTGTGTTGGTCAGAAGGAATTGAGTTTGTGACAAAGCAATCTTTGCGTGACGGCAATTGAAGGAATTGGGCGTTTATATATCAAAAACACAGGAAAATCATTAATAATTGGCTTTTCAGTAAATTTTCTACTGGAATAAATTTTGTCATAAAAGAGTAAAGTGCGCGCATGTGCATGATCCTGCAGATCGTTACAGCAATGGGAAATTTTCCCAGGCAGAGTTCCATTATTTCCGGGCGGGGCCTCTGAGACTCTAGGCGGAGAGTTTGGCGAGGACCTGTCTAATTTTAGTGAGACTTCGGCCCGGGGTTAGGTCCAAACCCAAACTATACCAGATGGAGCAGAAGAGGCCAGGAAGCGTAGAAAACAAGCTTTGAAAAGAACTGGGAATTATATAGTCATCTCTTTTCTCAGCTATTTGGCTTAGTGACCAGAGCCTTGGGGCACACTGGGTTTGAGGGAGATACCGTGTTTCCGAGAACCGAGACTCCAGCGTCACACACAGTTGTAGGTACGCTGGACCCATGCCATGGTTCGGGAATCGGTTGGGGGCAGATGTAGTTACCGGCCATTAAGCTAGCAGCAGCCTGCAGATTGCAGATGGGAGCCTTTCTGTTTCGATTGTTCTTCTTTGGACAGGCTAAATTATCCAACTTTCGATAGGACTTAGCTGCCACGGGCAACGGATCAGGGAACACAGGACATTAAGCTTACAGATATAACGAAATCAGCGAGGGCACACGAGTAGCTAAGACACCTGGACCTATGAAAGGCAAATAACCCTAGCCCCAAGAGCAAGTGCTCGGGTCTCGGTGCATTCGGATTTCCTGCAACTAATTCGCGGGATTAAATTTGCTTGGCCTGAATAAGGAACTTACACCGATCAGGTTCTATGGAATCTCGTAGAAACTTTTCCTGACGATCATGAACATGCCATGATAACTAACGCCTTAGACTGAGGGACTCAGAGGTACAATTAGCCCCTTAAGCGTCGTAAGAGTTGCTAGTGCGTAAAATATGAGCCGATCTTATAATCGTTTGACTTTCCAGGCAAGCAAATTAAGGGCAACCCATGGTGATCATTCGATGACGCTTTAAACTTATAGGTACACCCCAGAAGTTGTATGTTCTGCCTGAGTTTAGTCAATTTGAAGCGTGTACGTTGTTCTCTAAAGTAACAATGAAATGTTACTGAGCTTATAGACCGGATCAGGAAATGACTGATCATCATGACTAGTTGAACGAGCTTTCTTGCAGGGCAGTCTGCAGAAGTACTCTGAGCTGACTGTCAAATTTCGGGCAGATTCTAAGCGGTTGTTTGTTAACAGTAAATCCAAGATACATCTACTCAGTAGGGACCTCCGTCATCCGCCGTGCTAACGAGTCCGGCGAAACTACCTAATGACACATCTAGGTACACACCTGTAACGCGTCGCGCCCAGAGTCCAGAGTTCAGACTCCAGACCATTGGAATATTCAATAATGAATTTGGGTGGCGAGCCTCATTCAATTCCATGCCACATGGAGCCGTGTAGCCAGCTCCCATGAGTTTGAGTCATGAACCTTCAGGTTTTTTTTGTGTCAAAGTATGCTATTCCCGATTCGAGCAAGTTCCATAATTAATGGGATAACCCGGCCTACATTCACACACACAGTTTAAAACTGCTGAGTGGTGGACTACCTCTCAGGCTGCCGTCCCAAGAATCTGTAGCCTACAAGATCTGAGTGCAAACACTATAGAGAACCATAAGCGCCAATCATAGGACTGCAATGAAGCTTTGGCGCTTCGGCTCTCTGCTTTTAGGTACACTTGGTGGCCTCGTTTTTGTACCATTTCTCGAAACATGAAAAATATGTAGGATTTAAGGTTTGGAGGTACAACTCCCTTATAAAAGACAAAACACTCCTTTTTCCAAACAAAGCCAGTCAAAACAAACCACAGAAGTCGCCACTATGCCAGTACCGTCACCAGAGCGCTCAAAGGCAGAGACCGCTGGCACTGGAAACAATGGATCAGACTCCGAGTCTACCTCAGATTCGAAGTACACAGACACGCCAGAGTACAACGAAAGACCATTCTGTATGCAGATTGATACCTGAATCTTTTCTTCAATCCACCCTTGAGAACCTGTTCTAATGACTTTGACTAGCCGCCAATGATACAACCCACGGCTTCAACTCAGCTTTGACTGGTAAGAGTGCTATCCCCTTCAGTGGCTTCAAGACCCCACAGATTGCAAGCAGTCGTTGGCCTGAAAGATTGAGACTAGGTTCCACCAACAGAAACCAACATACAGAAGTGAAAGGTGAGAAGCTTGCTGAGAAAGGTATTTATGACGTTTTTGACAACTACCATGATCCATACCCTGCTTGGAGTGACGAAAATGAGATTCCTATCAACAGACAAGAGATCGAAGGCATTTTCATAGAGTTGATGGAAATCTTTGGCTTCCAATTGGACAATACCAAGAACATGTTTGATTACCTAATGAGACTCCTCGATTCTAGAGCATCTAGAATGAACCCTGTTCATGCCTTAAGATCTCTACATGCTGATTACATTGGTGGTACAAACTCTAACTTCAAAAAATGGTATTTCAGTACACAATCAGATGTTGACGACACCATTGGTTTTATTAACATTAAGAAAAATGGTAAACCTAAGAAAAGCTATAAGAAGAACAATGAAAACTTCAATGATGAGAATCCAACTGGTGTTATCTCATTAGCTGAATCTGAAAAGCGTTGGTCAGAGAACATGAAGTCACTACCTGCTAAGGACTCAATTATTCAGCTTTCAATCTACTTGTTAGTATGGGGCGAAGCAAACAATGTTAGATTCATGCCAGAGTGTCTATGCTTCATCTTCAAGTGCTGTAATGACTATTACTATGGCTTTAAGAGATCTAAGAGAGATCACCCAGACGCAAATTTGAAACCGTTTTTGGATCACATAATCACTCCGTTGTATGAATATCTTAGGGACCAATCGTACGAGTTAATTGAAGACCGTTATGTTGTTAAGGATAAAGACCATGCTTCTATCATCGGTTATGATGACATCAATCAATTCTTCTGGCACAAGCAAGGGCTTGAGAAAATTATATTGAAGAACTCAAAGGATCAACTAGTCAAGTTCCCACCACATGAACGTTACCTATATTTGAATGAAATCAAGTGGAATAAGTGTTTCTATAAAACCTACAAAGAGAGAAGAACCTGGTCTCATGCTATTGTCAATTTCAATAGAATTTGGATCATTCACATCGCTGCATTTTGGATCTACACATTCCTGAACTCCCCTGTTTTGTTTACCAAGAGCTATCAGCAACAACTCGATAACAAACCACCTATTCAATATTACTTGTCTATCCTAGCCTTAAATGGTTCGGTGAGCACTTTGATCAACCTTGTTTCCACATTGCTTGAGCTCGTCTTTGTTCCAAGACGGTGGCCTGGTGCCCAACCGCTATCTAAGAGAGTTATAACTCTAGCGCTGGTCTTCATTCTTGTTAGTGCCCCTTCTGTATACATTTTTGGACTAACGCCTTGGGATCCGATTGGAAGAATAGGTTTGGGTGTTTCTATTAGCCAGTTCATCATCGGTACGTTAATGACAATCTACTTCGCTGTGACCCCTTTATCAGCAGTCTTTGGTGCTCCCCTAAAAAGCAGCAAGCAGCGGGAATTCCTAGCCAATAAACATTTCACAAGCTCCGTGTCCAAATTGACAGGAAAGTCTGCGCTTTCATCATTTGGTTTGTGGTTCACGGTTTTCCTAGCGAAGTTTATTGAGTCCTATTTCTTCCTAACATTGTCGTTGAAAGACCCAATTCGTGAGCTTAGTATCATCAACATCACAAGGTGCATTGGTGAAATTTATCTTGGTGATTTTGCATGCCGCTTACAACCTAGAATCTTGTTATTCTTGATGGTGTCAACTGATTTAGTATTGTTTTTCTTGGATACATACTTATGGTATATCATTTGCAACACTTTTCACTCTGTCTGCCGCTCCCTTTATATCGGTGTATCGATTTGGACACCTTGGAGAAACATATTTTCAAGACTACCAAAAAGGATTTTCTCTAAGATCATTGCCACCACTCCAGAAAACAACTTGAAAAGCAAGATCCTTGTGTCCCAAGTCTGGAACTGCATTATCATTGCCATGTATCGAGAGCATTTATTATCATTAGAGCATGTTCAAAGGTTGATCTACCAGCAAATCATTCAAACGGGTCCCAATGGTGCTCAGACTGCTATCTTGAAAGAACCGAACTTCTTCGTTTCCCAGGAGGATCAGATCTTGAAATCACCTTTATTTGAAGCACAATCCGAAGCACAGAGAAGAATTACCTTTTTCGCACAATCATTATCCACACCTATGCCAGATCCTGTTCCAGTCGATCAGACACCTACGTTCACTGTCTTGATTCCTCATTTTAGTGAAAAGATCACATTGACCTTGAGAGAAATTATCCGTGAAGATGAAGGCTATTCCAATGTCACGCTTCTAGAGTACCTAAAGCAGCTTCATCCTTTAGAATGGAGTTATTTTGTTCAAGATACGAAGATGTTAGCCGAAGAAAACGATTTAGAAACAACTACGAACAGTGAGAGCAGTGGTGCAATCAGTACTTCAAAAGACAAAGCCGACAATTTACCATTCTATTCTGTTGGTTTCAAGACTGCAACTCCAGAATACATCCTAAGAACTAGAATTTGGGCTTCATTGCGCTCCCAGACCCTTTACAGAACGATTTCCGGTTTCATGAACTACTCCAGAGCATTGAAGTTGATGTACGATGTCGAAAATCCAGTTCTAGAAGAAGACGATGAGGCAGAACAGAAGCGTTTGGAATCTGCAGCCGTCATGGCTTTGAGAAAGTTTAGAATGGTTGTATCAATGCAGAGAATGCCAGAGTTTTCTCAAGATGAACAAGACAACAAAGAGCTTATTTTGAGAGCTTACCCAGAGTTACAGATCTGTTACTTGGATGAAGAAATTGACGTCGAGACTGGCTCCAAGACTTATTATTCCTCGTTAGTTGATGGTACCTGCGAAATCATGGATAACGGGCAGAGAAGACCAAAATACAGAGTCAGACTTTCAGGGAATCCAATTCTAGGTGATGGGAAATCAGACAATCAAAATCATGCCTTGATTTTTGCTAGAGGTGAGTATATCCAGCTAATTGATGCAAATCAAGACAACTACCTTGAAGAGTGTTTGAAGATTAGAAACATTTTGGCTGAGTTCGAGGAAGGTCCTGATGATCAGACCGATCTTTACCCATCTGGTTCGGCTAGTGAAATTCCAGTGCCATCTCCCGTTGCAATCATAGGTACACGAGAGTATGTGTTCTCCGAGAATATTGGTATTCTTGGGGACGTGGCTGCTGGTAAAGAACAAACTTTTGGTACCTTATTTGCCAGAACATTAGCCAGGGTTGGTGGTAAATTGCATTATGGTCACCCAGACTTCTTGAACTTGGTCTTTATGACTACCAGAGGTGGTGTCTCTAAAGCTCAGAAAGGGCTACATTTAAACGAAGATATTTATGCTGGTATCAATGCCATTCTTCGTGGTGGTAGGATCAAGCACTCTGAGTACATTCAATGTGGTAAAGGTAGAGATTTAGGTTTTGGCTCAATCTTGAACTTTACTACCAAAATTGGTGCAGGTATGGGCGAACAGATGCTTTCCAGAGAATATTTCTACTTGGGCACTCAGTTGCCACTTGACAGATTCCTATCATTCTACTATGCACACCCTGGGTTCCATTTGAACAATGTCTTCATTATTTTCTCAATCCAAATGTTCTTGCTCGTTGCCATAAATCTTTCTGCTTTGGTTCATGAATCGGTGATTTGTGACTACAATCCCAATGTCCCCATCACAGATCCAAGAAAGCCTGTTGGGTGCTCAAACTTGATTCCATTGATCAAATGGCTAGAAAGAAGTGTGTTGTCTATCTTCGTTATGTTTTCGGTGTCATTTCTACCATTGTGTGTTCAAGAGCTAACGGAGAGAGGCATATGGAGAGCCTTTACCAGGTTGGGGAAGCACTTTCTTTCATTGTCACCGTTATTTGAAGTGTTTGTTTGTAAGATCTACTCCAAGTCTTTGTCAAGTGATCTTGCTGTTGGTGGTGCCAGATATATTGCCACAGGTAGAGGGTTTGCCACTGTGAGAGTTCCGTTCAAGGTTCTTTATAGCCGTTTCTCCACAGAAAGCTTCTACTTTGCAGCTGCTTCAATGGGAATGCTTCTATACTGCTCTTTATCCATGTGGAATTTTGCCTTCTTATACTTCTGGTCCACTGTCACAGCGTTGTTGATATGTCCGTTTATCTACAATCCTAACCAGTTTTCATGGAACGAGTTCTTCTTGGATTACAAAAGCTTCTTGAACTGGTTGAGCTCTGGTAACACAAAAGGCCATGACTCTGAGTCTTGGATCTCACACGTTAGACAGATAAGAATTCAAGCAACTGGTTCAAAAAGAAAGAAATTAGGTAAACCTGGCGATAAGCTTGCTTCTGACTTCAAAAAGCCTTCATTCTTGAATATCTTATTCTCACAGGTGCTTCCAGAAGCGACTTTGACTTTCTTTGTCCTAAGTGCTTATCTATTTGTCAATTCCCAGAACGAGTCTAGAGGTGCTGCACCCGGTAATACACTTTTACGTGTCTTGGTCTTTTCCTTCTATCCAGTTTTGGTTGACATGGCTGTCTTGATATTATTCTTTGTCATTTCAGTCACATTGGGTCCATTCATCACCTTCTGCATCCCAAAGTTTCCATCTTTTGTTTCTGGTCTAGTTCATACTATCGGTATTGTCAACCATTTTCTTTCATTTGAATTGCTATGGTTCGCTCAAAATTGGAACTTTAAGAACACCGTTCTAGGGTTTTACACATGTGTTTTAATCCAAAGCTTGTTCTTCAAGTTATTAACCACTACATTTTTGACTAGAGAATTCAAGCATGATAGAAGTAACAGAGCTTGGTGGTCTGGGAAGTGGGCCACAGCTGGTCTAGGTTGGAGCATTTTCACTCAACCAGGGCGTGAATTCTTGTGCAAAGTGATTGAAATGAGCTTATTCGTCAGTGATTTTGTCCTTGGTCACTTCATCTTATTTCTTCAAATCCCCATTCTATTCATTCCTTATGTCGATAGATGGCATTCATTATTGTTGTTCTGGTTGAAGCCAGATAGACAAATCCGCCCTCAAATCCTATCAGCTAAGAAGAGGAGAAAGAGAAGATTAACTGTCCAATTCTATGTATTGATTTTCTTAGGTGTTCTTGCTCTATTTGTTGCATTGCTGATGGTTCCATTTGTCATCAACGATATCCTAGGATTGGATCTAAGATCGTTCGTGCCATCATTTGCTGAAGTCGTTTTCCAGCCTAACGGTACGCCAAACTTGAAACTTGGCTTGAAAGCATACAGATTAATGAGAAAGAAATCAAGAAGGCCTGCTGAGATATGATACCCAATGTTTATAGCTACAATTGGATTATAGGAGATTTGATGATCTGGTATGATATGTAGTATTGAGCCCCTAGATGATATTAGCTAGAGCCATGCCGCTAGGGAATGATCTCCTGCGCCTCCTAGAATCTTCTGAATCTCCGTAACTATCTTTTTGTTCACGAACAATTGGACTAAGCTGAACCTTGGGAGTTTACTCAGCGTATCGAGTAGCACTCTAGCCTTCTCTGGAGCTTGAGTGTCCTTGTTCTCTTTCACACTGAACAAAATTGATTCTAAGAAGAAATTCAGATACTGACCATCAATATTTCCCCCGGAGAAGAGCTTTGTGTATGTTTCTGGAGGAATATTGAAGACATATCTCATTGCATGCGGTTTGGTATTGTCACTTGTCTTGATGATGGTGCTTAGCTGATAGACACTTGGTGATTCTGGATACAATGGCGCCACTGGAGTTTCCTGCACTTGTTCTTGGACTTCGTGAATATGTGGTTTCGCTGGGGTGGTGACAGTTGGGTTCGAAGCAGATGGTTTAGGAAGGGATTGCGATGATGATGGTTCAGATTTTCTAGTTTTAGCGGCTTGAAACTCTTTAGGCAGTTCGTCCACTTCAAAGATTGGAATTTTCTCTCTTTGAAGTGAGGATGTCTTGGGCCTCTTTCCCTGTGTGTGCTCATCGATGCTATGACTTCTCTTGAACTGCGTTTCCCTGCTTTTAAGCACATCAATTGACTTCAATACACTCTGGTTCTTAGGGTCAATCTTTAATGCTTCATTGTATGCTGTTTGTGCATCGCCGAACTTTTCTAGTCTAGTCAAGGCAGTGCCTCTTCTCCAGAGCAGTTTCACCTTGGTCTTCGAGTCTGGACTCTTGGTCAGCCCTTCTGCGCAAACACTCTCACATTCTTCCCAGCTCTCGAGCTTGATGAGTGTCATGGCCCTGTTGGAGTATAGTACGGCATTGGAAGGTTCCAGCGTGATGGCACTAGTGTAGAGTCTGTCAGCCTCGTGGTAGTCTTTCTGTTGGAAGGCCTCGTTCCCCTTCTGCTTCAGAATATCACTCATTTGGATGGTGTTAGGGGCTTTTTTATTGTTGGTGTTTGTTCCTAGCTTCACTTTTCCCGATCTGCTAAAAAATTGAAACTTTTCAGGTAGAGAGACATCAACCATTGTCTACTGTACCCAGCACCCTCACATCTAAGCTCACTGCCCCTTTTTGGCCATAAATACCAATTTGAACTCGCTCTAACCTCTTCAGAATGCCATCAGAAGACCTTCGAGATGAACTGGACGCCATCGATGCCATCTACCCAGAATGCATGGTGATACTCAATGACAGCCTGATAGACCTGACGATACCTGAGCATCCAGATCTGAAGGTCAGAATCTCATTCCCAGAGACTTACCCTGAGACAGAAGCTCCACATATCTTGCAAGTGAGGTCTACGGGTACAGATGAACAATATTTGAAAGGTGTCTTTGAGAGTTTGGTTAAGTCGGTCTTTAGTGAAGGCTCGGTGTGCATATTTGACTTCTTGACCCAACTAGAGGACGTCTTGCAGTCTGAGATGGAAAATGCTACGGCAAGTCCTAGCTATTTGGAAGAGACCACACCTGAGCCAGTAGGGGAGAATGTCAATGCCCTGGGTGGCTGGATCAGCTCTGAACCTGTCACTGATAGAGGCTCTACTTTCATTGCCTACGCTACTGAGGTTCATAGTGAACAAGAAGCATACCAGAAATTGGCACAACTGAAGACAGACAAAAGAATACGCAAGGCTAAGCATAACATGGTTGCGTTCAGAATTCAAAATGATAATGGCACTAGAGTGTCAGACTGTGATGATGATGGTGAGACCGCTGCTGGTGGTAGAATGCTACACTTACTGACGGTGATGGACGTTTGGAACATCATAGTTGTTGTCAGCAGATGGTTTGGTGGTACGCATATTGGCCCTGATAGGTTCAAGCATATCAATTCTACTACAAGAGATGCCGTAATTAAAGCTGGGTTCTTGGAAGATACCAACTCCAAGAGTACTACGGGCAAAAAGTCCAAAAAGAAATGAACTTATGACTAGACTGTGTATAGATGACTATAGAATTAGGAAATTATGGCTCTGATTTCCTCTTCTTGTTGACTGTTTTGGGGCTCTCCTCATGGTTTCTCTTATTTGATACCACTCTCTTACTATATTTACGTTGCTGTTTGTCTTTCTTCCAGAGAGCATCTAGATCCTGCTTTTCTAAAGACTCTTCTTTCTCACTCCCTTCAAGTTCTATCACTGGTTTCTCTTCCTTCGGTTTCTCCCCAAATACCCTTCTACCAACAACAGGGGGCCGGCTTTGAAGATTGTTTATGTTTGTGTAACCCACAGATATTATCTTTGGTCTCGCCTGGCCTCTTTGTTTCAATTTCTCCGACACACTGGTCTTCCACTCCGACAGATCCTTCAATTTGGCCTCCTCCTGTTCGATCTGCTTCTCTTCCTCCTTGACCTCTGCCTGCTTCATGAACTGCGCGATGAGGTTAGTAATTTGACACATTGGCTGATATCTCGGCCCCCACTCACTTTCATGTTCAGCACGTTGCTGGACATTAGACCCTTCTTTCCGCTCATTGTGTAGAAGTGACTTATTTCTTAATTGACAGGCACTAAACCACCTAAAGTTGGCTATCTTTCCAGTTTTTTTAGTTAAAGAGACTGGCACTGTTCGAAAATTTTATGGCCCGCGAATTTTCAACTCTGCGGGTAATTTCCGAAATTTTTTAACCAGGCGAATTTTTTAGTATAGCGATGAGCTTGATCGAAGACTGTTAACCAAGGATTCAAAGAGCTCAGAGCCATGAAGTCTGACTTTAAAGTATGTACTGGATGGAGATTGCTATGAAGATTGTACATTCCCGAGAAAGTTACTAACAAATCGCCAGTTTTCCAATCTTTTGGGTACCGTTTATTCACAAGGTAACCTAGTCTTCACAGATGATGGTACTAAGCTTCTGAGTCCCGTTGGGAACAGGGTCAGTTGCTTCGACTTGATCAACAACAAGTCCTTCACTTTCCCATACGAGCACAGAAAAAACATCTCCAGAATCGCCCTTAACAAGCAGGAAACTCTACTGCTCTCGGTTGATACTGATGGTAGAGCCATCTTGGTCAACTTCAAAGCTCGCACAGTGCTACATCATTTCAACTTTAAGGACAAAGTTCAGGACCTGAAGTTCACACCAGACTCCAAATACTTTGCCATCGCATGCACAAGATTCATCCAAGTCTGGAAGACCCCGGATCTAGCAGAAGACAGACAATTTGCTCCATTTGTTCGTCATAGAGTCTATGCTGGTCATTTTGCTGATGTCACCTCCATCACTTGGTCCAGTGACTCCAGATTCTTCATCTCCACATCCAAGGATCTAACGTCCAGAATCTTTTCGCTAGACTCTGCCGAGGCCTCTGCTGCCATGACTTTTGCAGGCCACAGAGACACAGTTATCAATGCATTCTTCTCAGCTAACCAAGAAATAATATATACCATCAGTAAGGATGGTGCATTGTTCAAGTGGGAATATACAAAGAAGCCAACTGATGATAGTGATGAAGAATCAGACGAAGAAGAAGATGTTGATGCCTCAAAGATGAGTTGGAGAATCACACAGAAGAACTTCTTCTACTCTGAAGCTAAGGTGAAATGTGCCACTTTCCACCCAGAGACAAATCTACTAGTTGTTGGTTTCACAAATGGTGAATTCCGTCTTTATGAAATCCCTGAATTCAACTTGATCCAACAGCTAAGTATGGGCCAAAATGAAGTCAACACAGTCAATGTCAACAAAACAGGTGAATGGCTAGCATTTGGTTCTGCTAAATTGGGTCAGTTATTAGTCTATGAATGGCAATCAGAATCATACATCTTGAAACAACAGGGTCATTTCGATTCCACAAACGCCTTGGCCTATTCACCAGATGGTTCAAGAGTGGTCACAGCTTCAGATGATGGTAAGATAAAAATTTGGGACGTTGTTTCCGGTTTCTGTTTGACCACTTTTGAAGAGCACACCTCTTCAGTCACTGCTGTGAGATTTGCCAAAAAGGGACAAGTCTTGTTCTCAGCTTCATTAGATGGTACTGTGAAAGCTTGGGATCTGATAAGGTACCGTAACTTTAGAACTTTCACTGCCACAGAAAGAATCAAATTCAATGCATTGGCTGTTGACCCAAGTGGTGAAGTGATCTGTGCTTCTTCTCAGGATACATATGACATTTACGTTTGGTCTGTTCAAACTGCTCAATTAGTTGATACTTTGCAAGGTCACAAAGGTCCTGTTTCTTGTCTTGCATTTGGTGTTGAAAACAGTGTGTTGGCCTCTGCTTCATGGGATAAGACTGTTAGAATCTGGAGTTTATTTGGTCGTTCCCAACACGTTGAACCATTTGATATCCATTCTGACGTCTTGGCTATTGCTATGAGACCGGATTCTAAGGAAGTTGCTGTTTCAACTCTGAGTGGTCAAATCCAATTCTGGGATATTGAAAACGCCAAACAAACAGGTAACATTGACGGTAAGAAGGATATCATTAGTGGTAGATTCCTAGAGGATAGATTTGCCGCTAAGAACTCCGCCAGAGCTAAGCATTTTACCACTATTGATTACAGTTTTGATGGTCTAACGCTGGTGGCTGCTGGTAATAACAACTCCATCTGTCTGTACGATATTCCAAACGAAGTCCTACTGAGAAGATTCACTGTTTCTTTGAACATGCAATTGAACGGTACTTTGGAATTCTTGAACAGTGGTAAGATGACTGAAGGTGGTTCTTTAGATCTGATTGATAGAGATGGTGAAAACAGTGATTTGGAAGATAGAATTGACACATCATTACCTGGCTCAAGACGTGGTGATCCATCATTACGCTCCACTAGACCAGAAGTTAGAGTCACAGCTATTCAGTTCTCACCAACAGCTGCTTCGTTTGCCGCTTCTTCTACTGAAGGTATCTTGATCTTCTCCGTTGATGACGAGGTCATTTTCGATCCGTTCGACTTGGACGTTGATATCACCCCAGATGCCACTTTGGACTCATTGAAAGAAAAGAACTACCTAACTGCCCTAGTCATGGCCTTCAGATTGAACGAAACATACCTAATACACCAAGTCTACGAATCAATCCCAACCAGGGATATCCAATTAGTCGCCAATGATCTACCAATTGTTTACGTTGAGAGATTGTTATCATTCATCGGCTCCATTGCCATGACTTCCCCACATATTGAACACAATCTAATATGGATCAAATCCATCCTTGCATCCCATGGGAAATACATCAACACACACAAACATGAATTTGCCAAATCATTAAGAGCTGTGCAGAGATTCATCGCCAGAATTGCTAAAGATTTCGTCAAGACTTCTAAGGATAACGAATACTCTTACTTGTTCTTGCAAACCACTGAGGGTCTACAGAACGAAGAATTGGAGGATAAGATCATTGTTGATGCTGATGAAGAAAGTGATAGTGATGAAGAATTGGAAGATGGTCAAGAAGATGAAGACGAAGAGGAAGAAAATGGTGGTTGGTTCAGCACTAAAAAACAAGAATCTGCATTCGATGAAGAGGAGGAAAGTTCTGACGATGATGAAGAATAGACTGACTGGATCTCCATGTATAGAATTAATTTAGCATTATCATAATTAGAACAATAACGTAGCCACATTCGCCAGATCTTCGGATTAAAACTGAACCCGGCCATTTATTTCCGTTACCAAGGCAACAAGCAATAGCGAAAAAAATTACAAATAATTTCACTTTGACATAAAAAATCCTCCAGTGCCTCCAACTTCCACTCTCCAAAGCTATGTCTGAAGCGAAACACTACGAGGACCTCATAGATACAGTTGTGCTATCGCTTACGAACGGGTCCAACGTTGAAGCTTTGCAACAGAACCTGGGAAATCTTGGATCCCTTGTCCAATTCACAGTCCTTAATGAAACCATTCGTGATGAACTTTCCAAATCAGACAAGATCTGGAGATTGATAAGATTGGGGCTAGACACTGAGCTCAAAGACAATGATGAACTGGTGCTGGTGGTGCGACTAATAAGGGGCTTGATCTTGCTAGCTAGGAACTTGGTGACTGTTAACAGGGAACTGGCAGAGACTCATAACATCCAACATCATGTCTTCAAACTACTAGGACAATTGAACGCCGTTGAGCTTGATGAACATCTAATTCAAAATACACAGGTGAGTGCCTTTCAACTTCTGGCGAACTTGTCTGTGAACAGAAAGGAGTTTGAGCATCAAGTCCTCCATGACACTGTTGAATTCTTCCAAACGAACAAGATCGAAGACGATGAGACCCTATTACACCCGCTACTTTCATACATCAACTACATCTTCGATAACAGTGATATCCTATACGAAGCTCTATCAAAAGGCCATGGTAAGCCAGTTCTAGAAAGGCTGCTCCAAGAGTATGAAAAGCTGGATCTTGAAGGTGACCTGTCTCAGTATGGTTTACTAGTCGTCAAAATCTTCAGTAAGCTGATCATCCATGAATCTTACCTGAAGTTCATCACTAAGCACAATGAACCAGATCTGACGATAAGATACTTGAAAGTTGCAGAGGCCATCATCACGAGTAAGCAATCCTGGGAAGTGTTTGAACTGACGGTCATTTTGTCTTGGAATTGGGAATTGTTTCAACGTACATTGTTAGAAGTTCAAGACTATTTCAAGTTGAAGCCTGCTGAAGAGCCAAAGTTTGTCTATGAAAAGATCTCGAGGGTTATGGATGTTATTTCCCAACTATCCCACTTTGAACACGCTAGAAAGTTCTTATTGTCCTATGAAGGTGTTGAACATTTGGTCTCATTGTTGGGTATCTTGCACCAAAACATCAAACCGTTGAGATTGAAGGATTCAGAAAAGAAGAGACGAGAGCAAGAACCAGGAACAGTGGAATATAAATCTTTCCCCCATGTCAAATGCATGATCATTGAGACGTTATCCTCTTTGGTCTATCAAAACTTCGAGGTTCAGGAAAAGATGAGAGAAGTTCATGGTTTGGAATTAGTCTTGTCAAACTGTGTCATTGATGATAATGAGCCATTCATTAAAGAGAGATCCATTGTCTGTTTGAGATTCTTATTGCTAGAGAATGAAGCCAATCAATCATTTGTCGCAAAGTTGGAAGCAAAGGAAGCTGTTCCTGATGAGACCTTAGATGAAGCTGGTTTTGAAGTGGAGATCATTGATGGTAAGATCAAACTTAAGGCCAAACCAAAAGTTGAAGAGATCAAATAGTCGATATGTCTACAGCTAGATCCATTAATAATAATAATCATGCCTTATTAAAAAAGTTTTTGTATAACGTAAATCTCTTCTTTAGATATTAAAACAACGCCTCCCAGATAATTAGATAACTTATTCTTTTGATAGTTCATCAACGATAGCTTCCTTGACTAATTCAACATCGGCCTTTTCAACGTATCTGATTTTCAATTCCTTTGATTGTAAGGCTCTTAGTTCTTCAGGTAGAACTTCTTTGTCAAATGAGTAACCTTCAATTGAGGATAGAGCTTGGTTGACGGCATCAGCGAATTTGGCTGGGTGAGCAGTGGACAATGAAACGTATTTGACGTTGGAGTCACCATTGGTCTTATCTTGAGCAATGTGTCTGTATGAAGCATTGACACCGACGGCAGTGTGTGGATCTAGAACGTATTTGGCGGTGTTGGAAGTGTATAGGTCCTTAATGGTCTTGGTGATTTCTGGGTCATCGACTCTTTCAGAGTCAAAGTCCTTTCTAGCAGCAGCAATGACTTGTTCTGGAACGGAGAATGAACCGGTTTGTTTCAATTGTAAGAACCAGTTATTTATGGTTTCACCAGCTTCTTCATCTGATTTGGCAACATTGTTTCTGGCCAAGTACCATAGTAAACGTTCAAAGTTACTTGAGATCAAGATATCCATGGCTGGGGATAGGGTAGCCTTAACATCGCCACCTTTTTCGTACTTACCAGATTTTAGGAATCTGTCCAAGATATCGTTTTCGTTGGTAGCAATGATCAATTGGTCAATTGGTAGACCCATTTCCTTAGCGTAGTAACCGGCCAAGATGTCACCAAAGTTACCTGATGGAACAACGAAACGGACCTTAGCATCACCGGTTTTCTTGATCAATTGGAAGTATGAGTAGAAGTAGTAGGTTTGTTGAGCTAGGATACGGGCCCAGTTGATGGAGTTGACGGCACCAACGTGGTATTTCTTGTTGAAGTCTTCATCACCAAAGATTTGCTTGACAATGTCTTGACAGTCATCGAATGTACCTTTAACGGATAGAGTGTGGACGTTCTTGTCTAAGACAGAGGCCATTTGGGCTTCTTGGATTGGGGAGATTCTACCGGTTGGGTATAGGATGAAGACTGAGACGTCTTTCTTACCTCTTAGACCGTAGATGGCAGCAGAACCAGTATCACCTGAGGTAGCACCGACAACGGTCAAGATGTCCTTTTCGGCTTCTGGCTTACCTTCGTTCTTTCTGGTCAAGAAGTATTCGAACAAGTTACCGACAAATTGCAGGGCAACGTCCTTGAAGGCGTAGGTTGGACCGTGGAACAATTCTAGCAGGTATAGACCATTGGCTTCATCGATTGGTTGCACTGGGGTAACGTCTTTGTGTCTGAAAGTGGAGTAGGAGTTTTCGATCAATTTCTGCAAGTCGGCGTTTGGGATCTCAGACTCCTTGATGTAGAGTCTTAGGATGTTGAAGGCCAGTTCTTGGAAGGACAGGTCGGCCCATTTGGTCAAGAAGTCTGGTTCTAGCTGTGGGATGACGGATGGGACGAACAGACCACCGTCGGAGGCCAGACCTTTCAGCACGGCTTCCTCGAAGGAGAACTCTTGGGCAGCGGTGGAACGGGTGGAGCGGTAGCTTTGGGAAGACATCGTGCGGGAGCAGGAAGAAGCTGTGTAACTTAGTGTTCTTTTGTGAATCATGTTGGATCTTTTTCTTCGACTCATCGAAAAAAGAAAAAAAACGTTTCTTCAGAGTGGCCGTACCGGGAAATCCGCGAACTCGTTCTGGGAATTGGCTCTTCTATGAAAATTAGTGTCTGGCTTCTGGAGAATAGTTGCTGGAGTGGGAGAGGTTTAAACAGAAGATTTGAGCTGTTTTTGGACTATTTGTTGTTGAATTGCTCTTCTCCATTTTACACACTACCCATTTATCGATTTATACCACTCACACCACAATGCTGCGCTCACAGATAAGGCACAAGTCACTACGACCACTGACAACCATCAGACTCATCCATAAACAGAGGAAGCCCTCCAAGACCCCATCGGATGCGCCTTCTGAAGAACCTGTGGACTACAAGTATGTGCCCTACATGAAGACATTCAACATGCTGACAAATGCCACGACATTTGAAGCCAAACACACCGATATTGATGAGATCCATCCCTCCACGAAGGGGAACAAGGTTAGCAAGGCTGATTGGGCCAAAGATTTGGAACAAAGGAAACAGGAACGTGAAAGGGTAGCGAAGGAGGTTGAAACCAAAGCTAAGAACTATGCCCAGGAGAAAAGACCACAAAGGAGTGAGTACAAGAAGAAAGAGCACAAACAGAATAATAGTAATGCTGAGATAAGGCGTGATAACAGCAAGAAGAAATCGGCCAAATCGCCGGAATACAAACCACGCACCTCTGCTAGTGATAACTTCAGTGGCAAGAAGGGTACCAAAAGGGTGTTCAGTAACGCATAATGAACAAAAAAATCTACATTCAAGATCATTAACATGGAAACTCAAAATTTATCAGTAGTAATACAGTACATCTCTCTCCCTAGTACCCCCAGAATTTCTTCCCAATTCAACTAGATACGGTTGGTCTTTAGTAAGATATCAACGTTCTCAGACAGCATTTCATCAGTGTAAAAGTCTGATCTTCTAACATTATCCTCGTTGTAACCTTCATCACCACTCAGAATCTTCAATAGTTGAGCATGGGATTTAGTAAAGTCTTTCAAGAAGTTCACTGGGTCTTGTGATAGTTTATCGTAGAATTGGAACTTTCTGTTGGCGCTTTGTAATCCCTGGATACCTAGGATGATCTTGGAGTTTAGTTCTTTGATGGATTCATCTAGGGATTGTAATTTTTCAGCTTCAGCTTTGAAGATTTGATGTTCTTCAAAGTTTTCAGTTGGAACCTCGATATCAATGTTCAAATCACCCAAGGTGGAGGCTCTGTCAACTTTGATCTCATAATCAATGGTGATTGGTGGCTTTGGAGCAAGGTGCTTGGCCAATAGACCTAGCAAATCTTTGAATTCAAATCTTGGAACACCAAACAGTCTAACCAAACTCTCGTCACAATTGATAATTCTCTTGTCTTCTGGGGATTGTAAGTTGTTTAGTTGAATGTATTGCCATATGCCATATAGGGCATCATGTTGTGAGATCTCAGCAACACCTAATAGAGATGATAATTCTGGGGAAGTTCTCAGCTTGATTGGGAAATCTTTTGGTTGGATCGTGATCTTGACTTTCAAATTCTCATTACCGGGTCTCTTGACATCCAGACCATCGAATTCGACTCTTTGGGCGTTTGGATCGGTAGGTTCGTGCCACTCAATGACATTCTCCTTTGGGATCTGTGGATATGGTTGGGATGGGTCTTGTTGTTGTGGTTGGTCCTTTGGCACAATGTCAACAGCAAGGCCTGAAATGAAGCTGCTGAACTTCTTTCTGTTTGGATCGTCGGCCTTGTCCTTGTTCACCAGTCTCCCCTCGATTCTCAGAGTCCAGGAAGGTTGTTCAGTGGATGGTTGGCCCTGTGTTTGCCATGGTTGGTTCTCAGCGGTGTTGTAAACAAAGATTCTGAGTAGCTGCTTCTTCGTGGAGTTCTTGGCCAAGTTCTCCTGGTACTCGTTGAACTTTCTGGTGGTGAACACGTCTAGGCGTTTCTCAGCCTCGTGCAGCCTTCTGTATAGCTCGACTTCCTTCACGATTCTGTCTATGGAGTGAGGGATGTTGATGTCTGTTGGGCGGGCCTGGACGGTGCTGATGCCCTGCTGGGCGACCTGAGCGACGGGAGGCTGCTCCGGCTGTGGCTGGCCCGGGACCGGCTGTCTCTGTACTCTCTTCATGGTGCTCTGGCTGTGTGGTTTTAGGGCTGTTTTTTAGCTGTTTTCGGCCTTCGGTTTAGTTCACTTGTGTATTTCTCGAGTCTTAATGAAAATTCACAGATTTTCGCGGGCTCGAACTGACACGAAAATTGAAGATACTTTTTAGCGTGTAGGAGACGCGAGAGATTATGTCTGGAAAAGCCATAACCACCCGTCAATTGCCGCTATGAGTGTCTCATTCGACCTGCCTGAGGAAGAAGAAGAACAAAGAGAACTGTCTGTCCAGGAAGAGTACCAGCTATGGAGAAAGAACTGCCCGTACATGTACGACTTTGTCTCCGAGACTGCTCTGACATGGCCGAGTTTGACCATCCAATGGCTGCCTGACGACCTGAGTAAAGAGGGCCCAGTCCCTCAGAGACTGCTGCTGGGTACACATACCTCGGGAGAGGACACTGACTACTTGAAAATCGCCTCCACGGAGCTTCCAAGATCGCTATTGCCTGATAAACTACGTGCTAAAGAAGCTGACGATGAGGTCAAGCAACAAACTGTGAATGCCCGTTTGAAGATTACCAAGAAGTTCAAGCATGACGGTGAAATCAACCGTGCTCGTTACAATCCTTTCAACCCTGCCCAAGTCGCCACTATCAACGGGAATGGTGATGTGTTCCTGTATGATACCAACAACAAAGAAGCTGCTCCAACACTGTTGAAACAACACACTGATAACGGTTACGGTCTGTCTTGGTCCCCATTGGTCGCTAATCAGCTACTTACCGCATCGGATGATAATACAATTGTTCTATGGGACGTTTCCAAGACTGATAAGCCACAGCATATCTCCAAAGACCACACAGACATCGTCAATGAGGTTCAATGG
This sequence comes from Taiozyma rabaulensis, assembly GCA_030574855.1. Lineage (NCBI taxonomy): Eukaryota > Fungi > Ascomycota > Saccharomycetes > Phaffomycetales > Wickerhamomycetaceae > Taiozyma > Taiozyma rabaulensis. Next base: position 21,371 of record JAJMFP010000222.1, read on the forward strand.
CATAGACATGATGCTAATGTCTTTGGCTCCGTCAGTGACGACAAGACTGTCCGTTTGTTCGATGCCAGAGAGTTCAAGAACACCAGCACCGCCGAGAGAGCCTCTGCCATCAACACGATAGCGTTCTCCCCGTTCTCCCACAACTTGTTCGCTGTTGGTCTGCAGGACTCCACCATTGAGCTGTTCGATATCAGAAACCCACAGCACAAACTCCACACCATCATGGGCCACTCGGACTCCATCACCTCCTTGGAATGGGACCCTCACCACGACGGTGTCCTGGCCTCTGGCTCTCAGAACAGAAGAGTCATTCTGTGGGACCTGAAGAGAATCGGCGAGGAACAAGTGCAAGAGGACGAAGACGACGGTGCTCCAGAGCTGTTCCTGATGCATGCCGGCCACACCTCGGCCATCACAGACATCTCCTTCAACCCACACATCCCATGGACGCTGGCCACTGCCGCAGACGACAACATCGTCCACTTGTGGAAGGTCAACAAGAAGCTAACGGACGAGTACTACGGCATCACTGAGGAAATCGATGTCTCTACTCTTGAATAGTTATTAATGTCTACATTGTATTTTAGCGTAAATTGTAGTCTGGGGTTCCTGCTTAGGTGGTGAATTCCCTGCGTATATTTCCGCACTAACAAATCGGTAATTTTTCACTTTTCCAGCATGAATGAAAAAAATCTCGAGCCAGAATGAAGAAATCAGTATTGACTAGATCGAATTGTATACTTGCATACCTCCACCATGAGTTTCGTCCTTTCCAGACAATCCACCGCTGCCAGAATCCCACTGGTGAGATACTCCGCTCGTACAAAGAGAGAAAACAGAATACAGGTGCAACTGTTGAAAGACTTCCCACAATATGGTCAAAAAGGTGAGATAATCAGTGTCTTGCCTGGTTTGATGAGAAACAAGCTATATCACAACAACGGTGCCTGCTATGTGAATCCAAAGCTTGGTCTGCATCCAAGAATCCCTGTTGTTGAGAAGCAAACTAGACCAATTTTGGAACAAAGACAAACCATCGAACCAACCATCGTGGAAAAGGTCAAGAAGGCCAAGAAGGATGCTGAAGCTGTGGAGATCAAAGGTCTGTTATTCGACTTACCTGAAGACGCTCAACCAACTAAATCCACCATTTCCAGTGCAAACAACTCATACTCCTTGTTCCAATTGGAAATCAACCTAGACCAAGTCCTAATCAGCTCCACCGTTAAAAATGGTGAACTAACCATCCCAATCACCCTATCACAAATCTCACAACATATTAAACAAAGCACAGGTATTCAAGTTCCAGAATCTGACATAACGATTTATCAAGGTAAGGATAAACTGCCTGAAGTCACCAAAGCTGGTGAATATGAACTTGTGATAAGTCAAGAATCCACTCTTGTTGAAGTCAGAAAGCCATTATTTGTGGAGTCAGCATGATGACAGTGCCCACTAAAAGTTACATAGATTGTTACAAGAATACAAAAGTTGTAAATAGCATACACTACAATCCCCCTGATCAATCGTAAGAAAACGTATTGTACAAACTAAACTCATTATGCAAAGAAATAAACAGACGCACCGACCTCATTCCACGCCCTCCAACAGACTCAAGCTTTCAAAATCACAATGACTGAATCCCCTCTTAGGAACAACTTACTGACGAATCTCTCCTTTGGCACAGGTTTACCCTTTTTACCATTAGCATTTCTTGGAATCTCGGTCCATAGTTCCTTAACATTCTCCAGGACCAAGTTGGTATGTCTATCAAACGCTCTGACTTTCGCTAGCAGCTTATGATTGTTTCTGCAGGATATCAGCACTTGGCCACCAGTTTGGACGGCGTCTTGGAGTATAGACATTGGACCATGTGTGAATTCGTATTCTTCCAACTTTTGTAGTTCAACATCTGTAAGTTCACTCTTTGGACGATCCACTAGCTCACTGTTTGAAATGTTAGTACTTCTGACCATTCACTAAGCTCCTGTACGCTACTTACGCCATCTTGTTCTATAATGTATGATTTAATGGCACTTTAATGGTCAAATTACACTATGCTGTTTATGCAATTTTGTATGTTGAAAAATCGGATTTGGCGCATTTCACGTGACTCTAGCCCTCGGTGAAATGTTTATCGGTAAGCGCAACACGCGACGCGTCGACGCGCCTTGAAAAAAGTTCAGTTCCTAAAACGGAAAGTTAATTAAGCACATGAAAAAACGCTGATACTTTTTTCTGGAAACCAAAACACTTTGACACTTTCCCACACCAACAGGCCAGTACAAACACCATCCACTGCCAATGTCCTTTGACCGTCCAGACGTCTACTCGGCCGCTGTGCTGCCTCCAGCCGAGTCCGAACACGACACCAACCAGGAAATCGTCAATGCCTTCAAGAACTTCATCCTGGAATTCAGAGTCGGCACTGACTTCGTCTACCGTAACCAGTTGAGAGAGAACCTGCTTGTGAAAGAATATGCTCTGACCGTGGACAGTGAGCACCTGATCGGGTACAATGAGAACTTGAACAAGAGTCTGATGGATGAGCCTGCTGAGCTCGTCCCACTGTTTGAAAAGGCCATCACTGAGGTCGCTAAGAGAATCGTCTTCTTGGAAGAATCTGAGATCCCACCTAACTTCCCTATCTGTCAGCTAATCTTGAAGTCCGGTGCTGCTAAGTTATCAATCAGAGAGCTTGATGCTGATCATATCTCCAAGATCATTCGTGTCAGTGGTATCATCATCAGTGCCTCTGTGTTATCATCCAAGGCCACTTCTGTTCAGATCATGTGTCGTTCTTGCAGACACACCCAGAGATTGAACGTCACTTCCAGTTTCGGTGGGTTGAACTTACCAAAAACATGTGGTGCCACTGTTGCCATTGGTGAGAAATCTACATGTCCATTAGACCCATACGTTATCGTCCATGATAAGTCCACTTTCATTGATCAACAAGTTTTGAAACTACAAGAATTACCAGAAATGGTCCCAGTTGGTGAGATGCCTAGAAACGTTATGCTTTCTGTGGATCGTTACCTAGCTAACAAGGTTGTCCCAGGTACTCGTTGTACCATTAATGGCATTTACTCCATTTTCCAGTCTAAAGTTAAAGGTCCATCCTCAGTGGCCATCAGAAATCCATATGTGAAAGTCCTTGGTATCCAAACAGACGTTGACCATAACGCTGCTGGTAATGTGATCTTCACCGAAGAGGAGGAAGAAGAATTCATGGAACTATCAAGACATCCAAACCTATACGAATCCTTTGCCAACTCTATCGCTCCTTCCATTTGGGGTAACCAAGATATCAAAAAGGCCGTTGCATGTTTACTTATGGGTGGCTCAAAGAAACTGTTACCAGATGGTATGAGACTAAGAGGTGATATCAATGTCTTACTACTGGGTGACCCAGGTACTGCTAAATCCCAACTGTTGAAATTCGTTGATAAAGTGAGTCCTATTTCCATTTACACCTCTGGTAAAGGTTCCTCTGCTGCTGGTTTGACCGCTTCTGTGCAAAGAGATCAACAAACTAGAGAATTCTACTTGGAAGGTGGTGCCATGGTGTTAGCTGATGGTGGTGTTGTCTGTATTGATGAATTCGATAAGATGAGAGATGAAGATAGAGTTGCCATTCACGAAGCCATGGAACAACAAACCATTTCTATTGCTAAGGCCGGTATCACCACTGTTTTGAACTCTAGAACCTCCGTCTTGGCTGCCGCTAACCCTACATTCGGTAGTTATGACAGTATGAAGACCCCTGGTGAAAACATTGATTTCCAAACCACCGTGTTGTCCAGATTCGATATGATTTTCATCGTGAAGGATGATCATAATGAAGCTAGAGATGTTTCTATTGCCAATCACGTCTTGAACATCCACATGGGTAAGAACAACCAACAAGAACAAGATGGTGAAATTCCACTGGATAAGATGAAGAGATATATCTCATACTGCCGTGCTAAGTGTGCTCCAAGATTATCACCAGAAGCTGCCGAGAAATTGAGTTCACATTTCGTTGAGATCAGAAAACAAGTCCAGGATAAAGAAATTGAAAACGATGAAAGATCTTCAATCCCAATCACTGTGCGTCAATTGGAAGCCATCATTCGTATTTCTGAATCTTTGGCTAAATTACATCTAAACCCAGTTGCCACTGAGGAACACGTTGATGAAGCCATCAGATTATTCCAAGCTTCTACAATGGATGCTGCTGGTCAAGGTCAAACCAACATGTCTGCTGAAACACAAACTGAAGTCAGAAAGATCGAGAATGAAATAAGGAAGAGACTGCCAATCGGTTTCTCTACAAGTTATGAAACTTTGAGAAAAGAATTCGTCTTGGGGAAGAACTATAATCAATTCTCACTAGATAAGGCTTTATACGCTCTGGAACGTCAAGATTCGATTAACTTCAGATTCCAGAGACAAAATGTCCTAAGAGTTGCTTATTAATTTGTGTGGTTTCACGTCGCTTTCAGTTCTTAATTTTAATTTGTTGTTTTGTTATATAGATGGATATTTCAATGGAGTTAGTTTTCAACTTTGCCTGTAGTCAATTCTACTGTTATAAAGGTCATTAATTATCATTAAAATTCTGGGGTTGGTTCTATACAAGCGTCTCATGCCAGCAGTTTCTTGCTCTGGGCTAATGGAGCGACCAAGTCAGTGGCTCTGTTCAGCACATTCTCGATTCTACCTTTCAGGACATTGGAGGAACAATTAACAGTCAAATCGTAATAGTTGATCTTGGCTTCATTTTTACCAATCTTGACAGTAGCACCTTTCAAGTCCTCATCATTGATAAAGGCATCACCGAATTGAGCCTTCAGTAGTTTAGAAATTCTCTTGATTCTAGTGCTGACTTTTGAATCAGCCAATGGGTTTTCATGTTGGTGATGATCGTGATCATGGGTTTGTGAGGATAGTTTAACTGAAGCTGGGGATGAATCAACAGACATCAAGATGGCAACGACTGAGTCGGCAATGGTGTCATTGATGATACCACTGGTCCATTCCACAGTGCAGACACTGTTGATCAAACTGATAGTGATCTCATTCATGATCTTGACTTCATATTCATCCTTGTCATCGATTAGCACTTCGACATAACCGAACATCTGAGCTAAATGCCATTGGACCAAGTCTCTACCAGCATCAACTCTCAGTGTTTGACGTTCCTTCACCACAGTTGACGTTAGACCAGCGTATTCTCTCACATCATCTATCTTCATCAAGTTCAAATCAAAATCTTTGGAGATCAAGACACCACTAATGATATCAGTACCTTTCTCTTCAACAATGGAACCCAGGGCCTTTGCTATTTTCAAACTCTTGAATTTCAGACTTAGTTCATCACAGTTTCTTGGATTGTAAACTTTGACTTCCTTATCTGTGTTTTTGAATTTGGAATACTTGGATAACAACGCAGATTTCAATCTACCCATTGGGTTAGATTCACCATGGACCAAGATGATGGATTTTGGATCCACCAGTTCGATAAATTTGGAGTTTTGTTCATAATCAACATGAGCAGCAAATGAGATTTCTTCAATGTTTAATCTTCTTGGGATCTGTGTATCAGGATTGTTCACTGATGGGATGGAATCTGGTTCCATGATCAAGTTCTTAGCTAAGGTACCCTCAACGGAATAACCTGTCAATATCACTGAATTTCTTGAATCTGGGGCCCATCTTTCTAACAATTCTCTTGAAACACCATTCTGTAACATACCTGGTGAGGCAACAACAACACAAGGACCGAAATCTTCAAATTTGTCCAGGTTTCTGATGTTCTTGATGTTTTTAAATTGGAAAGGATTTGAGTTTTGATCTCTAAATTTTTTTCTAATATTGTCATTCATCATGTTGATATACGTTTGGAATACGGCAAGACACTTTTTGGCTAATGAGGAGGCGTAATAGACATTGACACCTTCCAAATCTGGATGGTTATTCCAGTATTCATCCAGGATCAACAGTAACTCTTGAGCTGTACCTAGGGCAAAGACAGGTAATAACACTCTACCACCTTTCACCAATGTTGAATGGATCAAGTTCGTCAGTCTGACTTCCTTCTCTAGTCTAGGTTCATGTGTAGCTGTACCGAAAGTGGATTCAGTGATCAACACATCTGGCTTCACAGGTGGGACTTCAGCTGGGTTTAAATGACGACTTTCTTCTCTTGAATAATCACCAGTGAACATGATTTTCAACCCGCCGATTTCAATCAGATACATGGCAGCACCAAGGACATGACCAGCATGATAAGCAGTAAACCTTATACCATCAACTTCGACTGTAGAGTGGTAATCCACAGTTTCGATTCTATCAAACGATTCTAAAAGATCTTCATCCGTGTATAGCGTAGTAGAAGACCCGATGGATGTGACCTTGACGAAATCTGTCAGTAACCAACGATAGATGGCTTTAGTAGGATGCGTCATGAAGACTCTCCCTTTGAAATTGGTGTGTTGCATGACATATGGCAGGGAAGCAGCGTGATCCAAATGGAAATGGGAAATCAGCAGGATATCAACAGTAGACAGGTCGAACTCGTCATAGAAGGGAAGAGCAGCAATACCACTGAATGCAGGGTGGACACCAGCGTCCAGCATGATGGTCTTACCCTTGTACTGGATGATATGGCATGATCTACCGACCTCACTACCACCACCTAGGGCGATGAATTTGAATGCATCAGCATCGTCGTTCTGCGGTTGTTAGTATTCCACATATGATATATCATAGTAAAGAAACATACGAATTCTGTGTCTGAGGACATTCCTTGGTGAATTGAGCACAGAGAGCTGAAACAGTCGTGGATTTGTTAATGTGACCGATGTCCTTTTTGTTCTGTTTTTCAATTTTTTCCTATACTGGTTTTCAAAATACAGAACGAGTTCGCGGGAATTTTTGCTTCAGCGGTGACGTATTATAGGCATTAGTACTATTAATATCCTCTTTTGCAGCCCGCTTCTAGCACTCTGAGGGTAGCCAGGTCTGATATAATGAGACTATGGTCAATTCCGAGCTCCATCGTGGGAACTGATTTGCCATGAGTTGGCTCCTCTAAAACATTTTACCGATGGTAGAATTCGGCATTTTAACTTCAGATCTTCAAATTTTAGAAAACGAGGATGTCAACCTTACCTTACAATTGATATGTTGAACTGTATGCTGACAAAATTTTTCGAACTGTACCAATCAGCTTGAAATTAGTTCCATTAGAAACTCTGATCTACTTTGAGCATATCGAGCCACTTTTCTACTACAAATGTCCTGATAGTTCTCCTTTATAACGCCGATTTAAACCACCATCTCAGCCAAATCTCACATTTTGTGTCAAATCTCGAAAAAATTGAAAAAAAGACTCCGACTTTAGCCTTTGACCAACAGGCAGAGCTCTCTAATTCACAGCTCTTTACACCGTCCAGGATGCTTAGATTGACCAGATTTCCGCTTACCAGTCTACGGCAAGGCCTTCATACCTCTGCCAGTGCTCTTATCAAGGCCCACAAGATGCCTCCTCGCCCAAAGATCAACGAGGACGAAATCAGAGAGGTCTTCTTGAAAGGTGGTTCTGGCCCCGGTGGCCAAAAGATCAACAAGACGAACTCCAAGGTCCAATTGAAGCACTTACCAACAGGAATAATCGTTGAGTGCCAGGCCACGAGATCGAGAGAACAGAACAGAAAGAAAGCCCGTGAGATCCTGGCGATGAAAGTGCAGCATTTAGCTGACCCTGAGAATAGTCGACAGGCTGCACTTGAGGAGAGGAAATTACAACAGGCGAATTCCAAGGCTAAGAAGTCAAAGAAGAAATATAAGGAACTAGATGAGGAGAGGAAGAGAAGGAAAGAAGAGCAAGAAAGAGAAGAATTGGAATTCTTACGGAAAATGATGTCTGGGAACTAATTGTTACAAAACATGTATATACACACAAACGAAATCTAACGACAAACTCATGCGACTCTTTGTAAAGAAGGTTCGAACGGGAAGAACAGAGCACCAATACCGATCAGACCAACACAGGCACCACAGATCCAAACAGGGACAGCACTGGAGGTGTCAGCATAGTAAGCGATCAACGGCACAAAGCAAGCAGATAATCTAGTCAAGGACACGGCAATGGCATTACCGGTGGCTCTGGAACTTGAAGGCATGGATTCTGGAGTGTAGGCATAAATACAGGAGTAGTAAATGTTGATAGCGATGGAGACAGAACTAGACAAGGCAACGTTTTCGGCTCTGGTCTTGACAGCTGTGTAACCAAAGAAGAAAGCCATTGTCATTAACCCACCTAGAGCCATGACACCACGACGACCGAATCTTGGGAACAAGTAGAGTAACACACCTGCAATGATAGAGCCACCGATTGAAACGGCATTGGAGATCACTGAATCACGATAGACACCACTAAAGGATGACGCAGTAGTTTCAGCACCACGAGCAGCTAATAATTGTGGTAAGAAGTTGTAGTATAATGGGTATGAGATACCAAGCAATAACCAGGAGGCAAAGATCAATGTTGTAGAACGAGCCAAGATCTTGGATTCGAATAAAGTTTTGATGTGGTGTCTCACTAAACGCCAAGTTGAGCCAACAGTTGGATTTTGCAAATAGTTTTCGTTATCGGTGATTTCACCACAGTCTTCCAAAGCGTCTAGAGTTAATGAACAAGGTCTGTTGTACTTGGCAGCGATACTTTGTAGCACTTCAACAGCCTCAGCGTCTCTCTTGTTAGTGACCAAGAATTTTGGAGTTTCTTGCAGTTTAATCACTGTCAATCTCAAGATAGCAACGATCAGCACAAGACCACCATTGACGATCCAAACGTATCTCCAGCCCATGTTGTTCTTACTTAGACAGACACCGGTGTCTTCACAACGGAATCTCTTGATGGAGAAGAACAACCAAGCACTCAGCACGGCCAAAGTTTGACCCAGAGCCCACCAACTGGCCATGAAAGTGACCATCCATTGTTTTTTAGAAGGCAAGAATTCCAGGAAGACTGTTGAGTCCAGCACCAAGTTACCACCAGAAGCAGCAGCACTCAAGGCGATGAACAGACAGTAAGTACCAAAGTTACCCATAGCACCACTCAGTATGGCAAAGACAGCACTCAGGATCAAAGAGGTGTTGAAGGCCAGCTTTCTACCAATCAGGTCAGCACCGAACCCCCAGACAAGGGCACCAACTAGCAAACCACCATACAGGGCATGCGTATCAGCAGGATAGGTCTGGTTGAACTGGAGTCTCACGTAGTGGGCCACTGAGGACTGGATGAACGTCAGCTGGGAGTCCACGGAGTAGCCCATCCCATTCAGGCAGAACAGTTTCAGGTGGTATGGAGTGAACCCGATCTCATCTAAGGCATCGTTAATCAAGCGGATTTTGGCGTTCAGCACAGGATCAGTGTTGTTGAAGTCACTGATTTCGCCCTTCTTGTCCCAGAAGCCCACGCTGAAGGAGCCAGTGGAGACGGACTGTGACTGCGTGTCGTCAGCTATGTTCTGTTTCTCGTTCTCGGCCGACATTGTTATCGATAGCTGAGGAGAGTTTATGTTAATGAATGAGCTTTTAGAAGTGTTGAACTGTTTTGTGGGGAAATTGCCGGCTATTTATACTAGGTTCATGGGATTGTGGGCGACTGTAAATCGTACGTGAAGCTCTGTGGATGGGAAAGTAGATTTTCTTGCCTTTAATGTCTTATATTTGCACATGCTGGAGAATAACCGTACATGATGCTGTCACCGAGGAAAATGCTGTCACCGAGGAAACTTGGATAACAACGACCGTTCTACGCCACTGAGCACCGCTAAAGAGACACATGGAGCACTACAGTGGCCACCAGATTGTTATAGAGCCACGAGCTCGGATTGTCAACGCCCAACCGCTAATTTTAGGCTGGACGGTGCAAAAACGCGCTATGACACACGTGCATGATGAATTTTTTCGAGACATCGTCAAGTACGAGACAAAATTCACAGGGTTTCAGTAACGATATAGCAATAAAGAGGCTAAACACGGTATAAAAAGGGGACTAGAGGGGGACCTGACTAGGCCACCTTCTGCTTGGAGGGCTCGAAAGGCAGCAGGATGGTCATCAGCCCGATGAAGGCCATACAACCACCGCTGATGTAGATCGGGGTAGTGCTGGTCGTGTCCGCAAACCAAGCGATCAGTGGAACGAAAGAGCCAGTGATTCTGGTTAGGGCAATGCAAATGGCGTTCCCGGTACCTCTGGCACTGGTAGGCATGATCTCGGAGGTGTAGGCGTACAGGCAGGAGAAGTAGATGTACAGGCACAGGTAGACGCAGCCGGCCAACACCACGTTTTGCAAATGGTTCGTGATGTGTGGGTACCCAAAGAAGAAGGCTGCTGAAGTTAGGGCACCAATCACCATGACCGTCTTACGACCAAGGAACCATAATAACAACCCACCAATACACGAGCCAACAATGGATAAAGAGTTGGCAATCAACGCATCTCGATAGATACCTGCAGTGGTGGTGTCTGAGATACCTTCACCTCTTGACTCCAACAACAAAGGTAAGAAATTGGAGAATAACGGGTAGGCGATACCCAAGACGGTCCAATTCAGGAATAACAAACTAGTTGAAAAGGACATCTTGGTAGAGCTGAACAAAGTCTTCACATTCTTCTTGATACCTCTCCAAACTTGCTTTATCTGGCCCACACCTTCGGTGTCAATTTGAGTAACTGTACCACAGGCCTCCAAATCTGCAACAGTCAAAGTGAATGGCTTCTTGTACTTTTCAGCGATATTCTTCAAGATCTCAACAGCTTCCGCATCTCTTCCACTAGCAACCAAGTACTTTGGTGTCTCTTCCAATTTGACTACCCACAATCTTGCAATGGCCAAGATCAGCACAAACACACCGTTGACGATCCAGATATATCTCCAACCTCTATTAGAGGTATCTGAACATTCGTCTGCACTATTACAGTGGAACTTTTCATCTTGATAAAAGGCCCATGCTGAGGCAACACCAAGAGTCTGCCCAATCCCCCACCAACAAGCCATGAAGGTAGTCAACCACTGGTTCTTAGTTGGCAAGAACTCTAAAAACACAGTGGAGTCTAAAACCAAATTACCACCAGAGGCAGAGGCACATAGAGCGACAAGCAAACAATAGGTCCCAAAATTACCCATCCCACCAGCCATAATAGCGAAGATAGAACTCAAGATTAGTGAACTATTGAAAGCGGTCTTTCTGCCAATCAAGTCAGCACCAAACCCCCACATGATAGCACCAGCTAATAAACCAACGTACATAGCGTGAGAATCACCAGGGTAGGGATGATTGAATTGATATCTAACGTATTTGGCAACATTACTCTGGATGAACGTTAACTGGGAGTCAACAGCGTAACCTAAACCGTTCAAGCAGAACAATTTGAAATGATAAGTAGTCCAGCCAATCTCATCAATCTGACGGTTGATCAAGTTGATCTTAGCGTTTAGAACGGCATCAGCACCGTTATGATCAGCTAAATCTCCCTCACTGTTGAAGAAACAGGAGTACCAGGACCCTTTTGTAGATGAAACCGATTCACTGTCAGTATATTTAGCTAGCTTTTCTAAATCAACTTCAAAATTGATCTTGTTATTCCTTTCTGTGGATTTGACATTGGAGGGGTCTGAATTTTCCGAGTCAGACATTGTTTATTTCCTTAGTGTAATACACTAATGATGAAATCTAGAGAGAGGACCCAGAACATGCTTTATAGTACCTAAATGACTCATTCACTTGTACGAGACATTGTTCTCTGGGGTAGATGATGATGTAATTGTCTCAATTATGTTTTCTATGAGATTCGGATAGGATTTGAAAGCGGCAAAAAAAGGAACAAACCAAATGAAATCAAAAGTTCCCCAATTAGAGACTACTCATCACCAACGCCATCAGAACGTCATACCAGTGTTATACCAGTGGTCAATGTTGATCATTGGCTCAAAATGTCTCATAACAACAGCCGTGTGACATAATACAGAAAACCCTAAAGAAATGATAAGAAGGTTGGAAGTTAATTGAATAACGTCCACATTCATGAAGGCTACCGGCACTCAAACCCACCTGGACTCAGAACTTCAGGTTATTGCAGACGCCTGGAAGCACCTACCACCGGAAATAATTAGTATCATCATACGGTTTTTAGATTATGATCCAAATAAGAGATCTATAGTTGATAAGTTCGTTGCTTTGAATGAAAACCCATTGTTATCAGAAGTCATCTCTAAAGAGATCTGCATAATGATCTACATTTGCCCCATGGTTCTCTTCCCCATCATAGGTAATGAACAAATTGAAAACTTGCGAAGATCTACGAATGCTTTCTTTTTCAATACGTTATCAGAGAAAGTACTTCCCTTTTACTACAGAATCAATGATTACATTGGGCCCGAGTGTGTTAGTATAGATGTTGATAACCATGTTGGACACTTAAGTTTGATTTTGAAGGGAATCTTCAGAGGGTGGGGACTTATCTTGCAATGTGGGGACTTGGTGTTCTTGCTAAGAGGCCAAAGAAAATATTCCTGTGTAAGCCAACTCTTGGAAGATGGAAGAAGTACATCGAATTTCCCGCTCAATTCAATGAGGAATATCTGTCATGTCAGGACCTCAAACCCTACGGTTTCAAATATAAAGTTGTGGTAAACTACTACTTGAATTTCCAAAAGCCTGTAAAGCTGCAGAGAAAGGTGTTAGCAAAAGTGAGGGTTTTGCAAATGCTACAAAAGGTGATGTCTATTTCAGATCAAATCTACTGGCATTTGAATGGGAAAGGTAGCACCGAGACTAGAAGCGAGCTGGAGGTTGCAGCTTTCCATCAGTCTAAGTTCAAAACATTCCTTGCAACGGTGAGAAGTGAGCTAAGCTATAAACATTATGTTGCAGCACAAAATGAGTTGCTGACAGAAAACATCTGACATTATATATATTATATGCTGAAAACGTCGTCAAATTTCCGGCGGACGTATACTCAGTGTAGCTTAGCTGATAATGTATGGTTCTTTGTTGCTAGTATCCACTGCCATGATAACGTATCCTACACCTGCGAGTTCAGGTTATGGCAGGTGTTAGGTGATTTTGTGCTCACTGAGACTTCGCCTTATCCATTACATAGCTGGATATCTGGCTATATATGTACCATGTCAATATCTCTTTGCTCCTCATCGAAATTTACTTTGGCGGTATCTGGGGTGCGAAATTGTTACGTTCTTGAGAACGGTAAGCGGTGTTTGATCATGTAAGTACTAACAAGTTACAATTATCGGTGGATGTCACTTGGAGGTTCTGACATGCGATTTTTAGCAGTGCTCACTATTTTCTCGTCTTCTCCCGTCAGTCTCACTAACTCTTGATATACTAATTCTGGGTATCTCAGCATTATCACTGTAGCCACTAATAGGTAGGGTAAATCGTGCAAACTCCGGTAAACACCGGACGCTAGATCAAATCCTTAGAAAGTTGCAGCCTTGAACCAGTTTCCATTTGATTTTAGAAACTGTTTGCCAATTACAATGAACGAACAGAACTACGTGAATCTTTTGATGGACTACTTGATGGTATTGATCTGCAGTTACTGTTTAGATAGGAACCTTTGAATGAAGAGCTGCCTCCACAGAACCCTCTTCAACATTTGCCATTGATGCGGCCAGCTGTTCTACGGAACCAGGGTGGGCAAGGAGACCACTTGATTGCTAACCAGATAGGACCCCAAGATTTGGACAATCAGGTCCCAGGCGATGTTCAGCGTCCTCCAAACCAGCAACACCACCGTCAACCAAACCTTCCGAACCAGGGTCAACAAGCAGATGATTTGGCTCCAGGTAACGGCGGTCAAGGCCAAGGCCAAGTTCAAGGCCAAGGCCAAGTTCAAGGCCAAGGCCAAGTTCAAGGCCAAGGCCAAGGTCAAGGCCAAGGCCAAGGTCAAGGCCAATTGCCTTGGATCAGACGCGCACTTCACTACATGAATATCCCAACAGTGGAAACCGGTGGTCGAATCAGATTTAAAGATTATTGCAGAATAATGGTGGAAGTGGCAGCTTGGTTCATCTTGAATCTCTCCTTGCAACCAATTGTTATGGTGCTGTTCGAATGGCCCCTAACCTGGTTCGTATCTACTTAGGTCTGAACAGAGTTCAACAGAGCAGAATAGAGTTTCCGGTGCCTGGGACTGAATTATTAGTGGTTATTACCAAGACTGTGATCCAGTTGGCCTATCCTGTCTTCCAGATCATAACATATTGGATTACTGGTCCTCCACAGATCAATCCTCCTCTCATCGGTGTCAGGGCGTTAAGATCCCAAAGTACGAGATTCCTGAGAGTATTCCAATTCTCTGGTCTCAAAGCTTTCAAAGAAAAGGCCATAGAAAGGAGGATGGTTGCCGTTTACCTGATTACAACTGGGGTCTTCATTGCACAGATGATCCTAAGGTACAAAACAATGTCAGATCTGGAAAAGAAGTCAGTGTATCTTTTCCACACTACAGACCTGGAACGCTTGAAGAATTGCAGAGTGAATGTTTTTGACAAGTGTCTGTCCAATAGAAAGAAAGGTGAAGTTTCTGGTGGCCCCTGCTATGGAACTTACGAAGTGTGTATTACAAACTACGAACCAGCAGAAAGGTTTGTCTTCTTGTTGAGGTATGTCGCTAAGGAAGAGGGTTTGTACTTGGTTGGTGGCGTCTTTAGCGCTCTTTTGTTGGCATTTTCCTTTAACGAATAGTTGGACTGTTGGAGCTCACTGAACTCTTGACGGCAAGTCTTAAGTCTTAAGAGGAAGCTGGATAATGGATTATACGTGTTTTATTTAGTATAGTCGATTGAGTCGTAGTTTCTCTGCCTTCACTTCTCGATCATGTAGGCCGGCCCGAGCTCCAGGCGCCTTCCAAAACCGCGAACATGTTTTATGAATTTGAGCACACATGAAATCAAGAAAATCCGCCAACAATGTGTTTACGTGATTGTGTAGTTGGACTGAAACGTGGCCTAACCTTCCTACTACCAAAATGTCATTAGAAAACCAGCTTGTGGTGGTATCTGCTGCTCTTGTGAGGATTATCACACCCTTGGTTCTTCCAAACTCGTCTGCAAACTTACAACAATCCGTTGAACTGTCAACGTTGATCTCATCATACAAATCATTGAAAGAAGGCATCTTCCTATACTCCAATGGGATTGACATCTACGATGGTGGTGTTGTCCATCACTCCCCACTCTTGGTCCTATTGATGGACTTTTTTATTGATTCCAGCTCAATCTTATACCCAATCTTCGATGCCATAATAACATACCACATCATTCAAATATCATTAATCCTAAGCAAGAAGTATGGCACAGGGAACAAACTGGCGCCATGGATCATCGGGTTAGGGTACGCCTTGAATCCAATTGCCATCCTGTCCAACATTGGGAGATCAACTGTTATTTTCAACAACTTATTCATCGTGTTGTCTTTCTACTACAGTTTGGTTGGTAACACTCCATTGAGTGCTGTTTTCATCACTGCTGCTGCCTACTTGAGCTATACACCAATCTATCTGATCATTCCATTGATTAAGCTGACCTATGAATCCAACAGATCTATCTTGAAACTATTCGTTTTCATCACTTTGACAGCAGCTTCATTATTAATCACTAGTTACAAGATCTCAAATGATAGCTGGAAGTTCTTAGAATCAACTTATGGTGTCATTATCAATTTCAACAAGATCGCTCCAAACTTGGGTCTATGGTGGTACTACTTCACTGAGATGTTTGACTTCTTCATCCCATTCTATGTCTTGGTGTTCAACTTATACAACGTTAGTTTCATCATCCCACTGGCCTTGAGACTAGACGGTACGTTCTCCTTCATCTTGAGTATTGGTTGGTTAACCTTCTCCAAACCATACCCAGAACTAGGTGACTTGGCCCTATACGTCAGTTTACTTTTGGTGTTACAACCGGTTTTCAAGTACTTGACATACTACGTGTTCTCAATTTTGATCTTGCTGCACACTGTTATCTTAGCACCAATCTTCTACCACCTATGGATCGGTCTCGGCTCAGGTAACTCCAACTTCTTCTACGCCATCACATTGGTCTACTCACTGGGTATTTCCAGTACAGTGGCCGATTTCTCCTGGGGTTACTTAGTGCAGGAGTATCACCAAAAGACAAACAACAAGGACATCAACAAGAAGTTGTCCCAAATATGAATCAAAGTGCCACTTGCTAGAAGGAATACACGCTTGCTCATTGCTAACTCCACCTATTTAAACTGCTCACGTAGCCTTTCCAGTTTCCAGTGTCCCAGGTAACGGAACCATTTGAGCGAGTTCTGTGTGGCGCCTACCGAATACGGGGTTTGAATTTTTCTGGTCATAAATTTGTGACTTTGTTGTAGAGAAGTGAAGAAGGACAGAAAGTGCAACTGCAAAGGATCTCAGCTGATATTGTACCGCCGTGGAAACACATACACGCTCTCATTACCCCCGGATTGCTGCTGTATTTTGCTTTTTACTACACACAAGTTTGTTGTTGTTCATTGTTAGGCTCTGACTCAAAACAACAAAAGCGACAACAAAAGCGACAACCACCAAGAAGCGCCAGCAAAGCACCATGGAGTCCCAGTTCAACTCCCCTGCGAATACTGACCAGAACGACGCCACCGCCAACAAGAAGCCTAACGCCAAACACGTCTCCAGAGCCTGTCTGGAGTGTCGCCAGCGCCATTTGAAGTGTGATGGTCTAGAGCCGAGATGTACCAGATGTGAAAAGAACGACAAGGACTGCTCCTACGTCAAGAGTAACAGAGGTGGCTCCAGAAAGAAGGGTGTCAAGAAGGTGAAACCAAATCCAACATCAGACTCGGGTCCAATCAACGAATACGCTCTGCCTTGTCTGGGACCACAGGGCGAGCAAAAGCCATGTCCTAATGGTCATGATAACTCCACTTGTGGTTTCCTGCGCAACAAAGATATGAATGGGTTACCGTGCCACGATCATGACCAACATGCTAGGGATTCCATCAAACTAGAGGGTGGCCAGCGACTACTACCGAAGACCAAGTTCCTAGGACAAGAGTTTAACACTAGATCTATCATCAACAACTACTATGGAAGCTTCCACAAGACTCATCCAGTGCTCCCACCCTCTTCGGAAATCGATCAATTCCTCGTGCTCACCGGTCATCCAAAGGAGATAATTGCTGTCATGAAGGTCATTGGTGACGGCTACACCACTTCAAAGTATGCTAAGAACATCAGTGACATCTTTGACATCGCTGGTGAGATCATTGAAGTGATAAAGTCCAAACCAAAAGACGTCGTCTCATTACAAACGCTGATATTACTATCACTTGCGTGTCACATTTCTGCGCTGCACGATCTGAGTACATCGCTTAGAAGAGAGGCCATCGAACTTGTGCTGAGTCTTGATATTAACAACTTGGACATTGACACGTATGCTGGTGACGATATCAATGGTAACGAAAACAAACGTGAAACCAATGCCTTGACGCCCGCTTCTACTGACGAGGTGAACATTAACTTCGCGAACAGCAAGAGAGTGCGAGCGCTGCCTGATCGTGATTTGAAAGAAGCTGCAAGAAGATGCTTTTGGGAATTATTCTTCTTGGATATCATCATTGGTTCATCTGATGGTAAGACGCTGTCAAAGCTAACATCCATTGAATGCTTTGTCAACTTTCCAAGCACACCATCCAAGTTCACCTTTGACTATGAAACAAGATCATACACTTCCAAATTGGTTGATGATTCTGTGAGACTGAACAATGTCATCTTCTCTGACATGACCATTGGCCACCAATACACCAAATTGACTGCTTCTTTGTCCAATTGGGAACTAAAGTTCTCCAACCCAGACTTCTACAAATTGCCATATCTAATTGACGGTAACGGCACTGTGAATGAAGGTATCCAACAAGGTTTGATCATGTTGAACTACGCCAAGATCTTCACGCATAGACCTTTGTCATTCCTTTGGAGATCAGATATCCCAAGAAATTTGAAATGTGTTGAGAAGTTGAACAATGAGTTGAACAAATCTGAAAAATTCCAAGAAGTTCCAAATGGCAAAGACTTGATCAATTCTAGAAAGATCATTGAGACTAGAAAGACCATTGATGCTGCCAATTTGATTGCAAAGACATTGATCGATACCAATCCTATTGATATCCTGAAAAGAACACCACTGAATGCTTGTTCTTTAGCGTTTGCTGGTCTTGTACATCTATCTGCCTATCTATGGTCCTCACAACTGGTCCAGAATACTACAGAAAGCAACCCATTGAACTCAAATGACTTGAATATCTATGAAGAGTACATGAAGCTGGAACTATCTGGTATCTACCAAATCTCATCTCATTGGTACCTGAGCTCCAAAATTGCAAAATATTTGATGGAGAGTATTTCCAAATTGACTCCAAAGCTTTACAGAAGAATATCATCCCATTTCAAACCATTCACCCAAGAGAACTCTGATAAGAAGGCATTATCACCGAGAACTGCACTATTGACTAGAAAAACATTGGACAAAACCGCTACTTCAACCAGCGAGGCCATTTCAAACGATCTTAGAAAGGTGTTTGAGGCTCCTGCCGGTTTCTTAGATTCAGGCTTGAGTTACGACTTACCAGACTTGATCCCAACTTCTCAATCACTAACACAATTACCACCAAGTATCATACCTGCTAATACTCAAAAGACCCCAATTTCAGCCTCAAGTTCCATCTCAGGCCTAGTTTCCAGTCAAGAACCAAAGAGTCCACAGTCTGACACCGGTTGTGATTGGATTGACAAATATCAACTGGACTTCAACTTCAGTAATTACAACTTTGGTGAATTTGATCTGGATTCATTGAACGCCATTGATGAAATGATCAAGAGTGCCTCCATGGGCAATGCTTATTGATGCAAACTGTTATGACCATGATTTTTTAATATTTATTCAACTGTTTTTAATAATTTAAGAGATATTCAGACACCCCTAGCTGTCGTAGAGCTGGCAATTATAGTACTACGTCAATGTATATAATATATATAATGTAATCAAATAGGTATGTGATATTGGTCTATGAAGAACTTAGTGGTGTGATTAATTAATTAATGACCGTTAGCCAGTCTGATTGAGGCATCTGCGGTATAAATATTCTTCACAATTCATCAATATCATGGATATTATATCAAATCAACTGTAACAAACAAAACGGGAAATAACAACGACCCCGAATTCCCTTAAAAAATAAACTCTAAAACAACATAAATAAACTTTTGGAAGGTAACTCATTTCTTGTTTACCTTTTGCACAAATGATTCCTTGGCCAATTGTGTTAGAACGTCTAGTTCACCACTATCAACACACATGTTATGGAAGACACTTTTTTCATTACTGATTAGACTGTATGGGTGGTCAAACTCAACAACTTCACCAGCATCCATGACTAGAATCTTGTCGTAATCAATGATGGATCTCAATCTGTGAGCAATGGTCAAAATAGTACTTGAGGCAAACTCTTTTCTGATAGTTTCTTGGATTCTGGCATCTGATTCATAATCAATAGAAGCAGTAGCTTCATCCAACAACATGATCTTTGGAGCTTTCAACAATGATCTAGCCAAACACATCAATTGTCTTTGACCTTGTGATAAGTTACCACCACCTTCAGTGATAGAGTTCTCCAAGTTCAAGAACTTGTTAACATTTTCATCATCAACAGAGGCAGAAGAAGGACCATTTTGAGCATTGGCAATGATTTCTTCACCTGTGATCAAGTTAACTCTTCTCAAGGCTTCAAAGATTTGTTCATCAGAGTATGAGTTGAATGGATCCAAGTTGGACTTGATGGTACCAGTGAACAAAGTTGGATCTTGTGGAATGATAGTGATGGCTTGTCTTAAAGTCTTTAGACCAATTGAAGTGATGTCAATACCGTCAATCTTGATATGACCAGTTTCTGGATCTAAAAATCTGAACAAGGCAGTGATGATGGTGGATTTACCAGCACCAGTTCTACCAACAATACCAATCTTGTTGTTTGGTTCAACATCAAAGGAGACATTCTTGATAACTTGAGGCAAGTGAGGAGCATAACGTAATGATAGATCTCTGACTTCCAACTGACCGTTTTGTGGCCAGGATGCAGGTGGTTCAGTGGCTTCAATGTATTCCTCAGGTTCTTCTTCAATGTCCAAGTACTCTTTCAATCTTTCGACAGAGTTCATGGTCATTTCAACATTGGCATACAATCTAATAACCCACAATGCAGATTCGTTGAAGGCAATACCATAAGACAAAGCAATACCAGCTAGACCAGCATCCAAGGTGTCAATCTTCCATAACACGAAGGAACCAGAGGCCAAGACAACCAAGGCACCAACAATATCATTTCTAGTAGATAACCAACGATTAGAAACCCACATGTAGAAGAATGGTTTGTTGTTGTCATCAATCTTGTTCAAGTTTTCTTGTAAGAATCTTCTTTCAATACCATAGGCACGAATAGTACTGACACCGACCAAAGTTTCACTGAAATGTTGATGGATTGGTGATTTGGTGATAGAGTCAAATCTCTTCAGTTCTCTGGAACCGTTCAAGTAGAAGAAAGCAACAGTGTAGTAAATAAAGGTAATAATGACAGCTAAGAATAAGAAACCAGGAACAATGAAGGTGATCAAGGCCAAAGTGAAGATAACAGCAATCAAACAAGCAACAACACCATCACCAGTGGCAACCAATTCTTGATCGACAGATTCAATATCTTTAGAGAATCTGTTCATGATTCTACCAATTGGGGTAGAGTCGAAGAATCTCAACTTAGCTCTCAAGACCTTGTCTAAAGTTCTCTTAAAGATTCTTGAGGAAGCTCTGATACCAGTGAAAAAGATGTATAAGATTCTCACTGACGAACCAAAGGCATAGGCAGCACCTAACAAGGCGTAGATAATGATGTAGTAAACAGATGGATTTTCAGACTTCATGATGGACATTTGATCTTGGACATAGTGGTACTTCAAAACAGATGAATACAAACTCTTAGTGATAAAACCAGATTGTTGACCTTCAATGGCGTATCCCATGATGGAGATAGGTGAGGCCGTGTCAACGGCCTTAGCCCAGTCACGCACCCACCATGATTGATAGATGGAGACCAATTGGACAACAACGAACATAGCAATGATGAACGAAACGACCGGCCAGCCACCAAATAGTTTCAAGAACCATTTGTAGACCTCGACAGAAACAACACCATCGGTCTTAGTTTCTTCTTCAATCAATTTACCCTTCTTCAAGTTTTCCAATTCTTCAGCTTCTTCGTCAACTAGATCAGCCTTGACAGGTCCTTTCTTCTTGTCTTCTTCTTGTTTCTTCTTAGCATCAGCCAATTTCTGTTTCAAATTGACAGAGGAATTTTGTCTAGAACCAACAGTAGATCTAACCATTTCATCGTCACCTAGAGCACCAGAGTGGAAGACTTCTTCGGGAGTACCTTGATGAGCAACCTTACCATTTTCCATGACAACAACGTGATCAGCTTCTTTCAAAGTCAAAGCAACGTTATGTGAAACCAAGATAACAGTTCTGTTTTGCATCAATTGACCAGTAATACAGTTTTCATAGATGTGTAAAGCAGTGTGGGAGTCAACAGCGGACAAACAATCATCCAATAAGATGTGTCTTGAGTTAGAGTACAAAGCTCTAGCCAATGAAACTCTTTGTTTTTGACCACCAGATAGAGCAATACCCTTTTCACCAATTTCAGTTTGATCACCAGCCTTCAAGATTTCAAAATCACGAGCTAAACCACAAGCTTTAACAACTTCATTGTATCTAGTCTTGTTGAAAGGAGCACTGAAGATGATGTTGTTTCTGATAGTGTCATTCAATAACCAAGCAGCTTGAGAGCAGTATGCGACAGATTCAGTGTAACCTTCAGAGTCAACAACCAAATCCTCTCTGGCATTGAAACCTGGTAGGTAGACTTCACCATTCAACAATTCCATTTCACCCAATAAAGCCATCAACAATGATGTCTTACCAGAACCAGTTGGACCAACGACAACGTTCAACTTTCTTTGTTTAAAGTCAATGGTTAAGTTTCTCAATTTGAAATCAACATCAGATTTGGAGTTCCAACTGAAGGAGGCATCTTTGAAACCTAATTTACCGTTATCTTTAACGTGGGTCAATTGTTCGTATTTAGTGGTTTCTTCTTCTTCCAAGAAGGCTTGAACACGATCAAGGGAGACCTTAGATTGGATGACGAATGACAACATATCAGAAAGTTGATCCAATGGGTTTCTTAACATGTTAAACAAAGACAAGGCGGTGAAGGCAATTGGCGTAGTCAATCTTTGTTTTGCAATGAAGATGTAACAACCAAATGAGATGAAAGTAACAATAGTTGGAGTGATGAACCAAATAAAGGAAGCAGCGGTCCAGACGATAGATCTTTTCTTCAAGAAGCTCAATTCTTCACGTCTGATGTCCAAGATTTCGTTTCTGAACTTGTCTTCCCAGGCAAAGAACTTGATGATTCTGATGGCTTGGAACGTTTCATTCAACTTTTGAATACGCTTATCAGTGACAGCTAACATCTTCTTTTGGTAATCACCCATCTTAGTAGACAATTTGAAAGTCAATGGTGACAAAGCAACAATGGATAAGGCACCAACCAAAGCAGACCAGCCTAATAGAGTGTATAGCAAGTAAGTAGAAACAACAACCATGACAGCGGCCCCGATGAAAGCTTGCAAGTAAGCACAGACTTCAGAGACTTTGAAGGCATCAACAGCCATCAAGTTAATGATAGCACCCAAGTTGGCAGCGGTCTTTGAAGCTTCTTCATCACCGTTAACTTCATCAGCCTGAGCAAGAGCAGCGTCGGTGGCTTCTTCAGCATCACCTTCTTTTTTGTCTTCATCAGTCTTGTCAAGGGTGGAGATTCTTCTTCTCAAAGCCTTAGCATAGATTTCACCAATGATGATAGATTTCAATCTAATACAGACTCTTCTACCGGTGAACAAACCTAGACCAGAAGCAATGACAGCCAAAATCTTGGCGCCGAACATACCAAAGACGTAGAACCAACCTAAGTTGATCGTAGAAGTTTCTCTGTTTTCAACAAACTCCAAGATTCTCTTCAGTAAGACAGTTGGAATGAAAACGATGATAGACTCAACAACGGCCCAGAAACATTGCAATAACAAGTAGTTTGAGAAAAAGGCAATTGTTCTCTTGGAGAAATTCCAGTTGGCGTGTTTGGCAGAGAAAATCTTGAAATCCTTCAAGACGTAGTAGGAATAATCATCAACTCTCAAATCCCAAACTTGTTCCATCTTGATGATTTCTCTGTAAGCCTTCCAGATCAATGGGTTGATCCAACTGAAAGTGATGAAAGAGAACAAACTGGTGTATGGTTCAGGAGCAGGAGTGGTATCTGGGTTAGTGATGTAAATGGTAGGTAATCTGTAACCGATCTTGGAGAACAATAGGTTAAAGAACAAAACAGAAACAATGGCAAAATCCCATTGATAGTAGTGGACAGAGTCTTGACCAATATGGCCAATCAAAGAGGATCTAAAGATTAAGATCTTTGGGAACCATAGAGTTAGGTAGACAGCAAAGTTATTGACCCAGACATTTGGGACAATATTCAAAAGTTTAGGGTAGTTATCATTCAAATTGACTAATCTGAAGACAACGGTCAGCAATAGCCATGACCATAGGGCCAAGTTAGCAATGATATCTGAGTGGGTGAATTCAGCGTTAGAGTTGAACTTGGAAAAGTTTAAAACTAGTTCAGTCAGGATTAGTGCAAATTCTAAGATGACCTTAAATTTTTCACTTGCACTTCTGTTGACTTTCTTCAGGATACCATGAGCTTCACCGTTCAGTTTGACATTTTCAAGTGATGCGATGTCGAAATGCTTCTTCTTGATAGCTTCAGTGGAGTTTGCATCTTCAGTGTATTGTGCGTTATTGTCGCCACTTAACAATGGTTTTGTCTCAGGGGAATTCAAGTCAGCGTCTCCGTACTTGTTCAAATTGACCAAAAGCTTGACGATGACAATGGTGGCAGAGGCAGTCAGGACGATGGACGGCAATTGATACTCAACTGTGACCAGTCTCCCACACTCCGTAACGTCGTCAAAGTCCCAGAAGGAGGAACATGTGTCTATAAGCGACATATCTAAAAAGCCAAGCCGTGGAGGTTATAAGGAGCCAGAAAAGCGACAATGGGCGGATGTGTCACGGGGGAAGCAGGGGTGGCGCTTTATAACAGGGCAGCAGTTGGGCCAAAGACAGCGAGCAGTGAGTCAGACGGGAGGCGAATTGTAAGGATGGAACTGAACTTTTCTGCTGAATTTTTTTAGTTTTCTGCTTATCGCGAAATGGCTGAACTTGTGACGCGAAGGGAGCGAAAATCCGCTTTGTCGCAGCGCCAAATTTCGCTAAATCGGCCGCTGCGGCCGAGTCAGGCAGCCGGAGTCACCGGATTTGGCGGAATTGCGAAGATTGGCGCAAATCTTGCCCAAAACAGAAAATCGATCTGCGGAAAATCCAGACTGGGAGCCTTTGTAGCCACGGTAACCATGAGGAAACGCCTGAACGGCAAATAAAGTGTGTGGATACAGGCTGATAAAAGATAAAGTGAAAAATTTTACATTTAGCCTAACATGCGTATTCCTTCTCCACTCTTCGACCCTGATGCAGCCAATTAATTCACGCAAATCGCCACACAGTTACGATCTCGTAGTCGTAGTGGACCACCGTTTACAAGCAAGGAACAGGGCTTGAACAGTTAATAAAGTCATACGCTGACAAAATATCCATGGCCAATGGCTGCACACAGCATACAGCGTACAGTGGTACAGTTGGTACCATATGCGGCACCCCAGTGCATCTTATCTCAGACATAGAGGCTTCAAGCTCAAGACAAGTGTCATCCCAGATCTGCTGAAGCTAAAATTAATCCCCGCTATCTTGATTAAAGAAGAAGAGTCGAGTATCGAGTACTTTATGTGTCTACAGTGATTAGCTTATCATTCAATCATCTCCATCAATTCACTAAGAGATAGGTAAGTCCACCTAAATTGAACTTAGGCTTCAACTTCAGCTTTCTCTTCGGTGGCAGTTTCAGTTTCAGTTTCAGTTTCAGCAGTCTCAGCGGTCTTCACGTTTCTAACGTCAATGGCAACGCTGACTAACAGTTCACGGTCGTTAAATTTCTTGTTGTTGAATTTTTCAACCTTGTCATCGATGGTTTCACCGTCTTTCAAGGTCAAGGTGACAAAGGCGTAACCTTTGTTTCTTCTTTCTAAGCTTTCACCAGCAGCTTCTTTTTTCTTCAAGATCCAGCCTGGTAATTTGTTGAATGGAACTGAGGCCCATTTTGGAGTTTCACCTTCAGCTTCAAAGAACTCTTTGATGTCCTTTGATTTGACACTGAAGTCCAAGTTCTTCAAGTATAAAGTATCAGTTGATTTTTCCCCTTGGTCGAATGGAATCTTTTCCTTCTTAGCAGGTTTCTTAGCAGCAGGTTTCTTAGCCTTTGGAGCCTTTTCAGCCTTTGGTTTAGCTTCACCATTGGTTTCTGATTGTTCTTTTTTCTTTTCACCTTCTGGTTTTGGGGCAGATGGTTTTGGATATCTTAGATAGATCTTACGATCTTTGAATTCAAAATCAGTGAATTTCTCAATGATGGCGTCCAATTCATTAGCGTGCTTCTCACCAAAAGTTATGAAGACGTAACCCTTGGTTCTTAATGAAAAGCCTCTTGGGTTTCTTGATTTGACTTTGCTGGTTGGGATCTCAATTGATTCAATTTCGTAATCTTTGAACAATTCTTCCAAATCACTCTTGGTGGTACGGTATTCAATGTTACCAACGTATAATTTGTTACCAGTTGGAGTTTCGACTGGGGTAGCTTCAACGGCTGGGGTGGTGGCTGGGGCAGTTTCAGTAGACATGATTGAAGTTGGATCCGTGACTTTCCTTTTATGAGGTGTTTGTTTCTCTTTTTAACTTGTTCCTGATTCTTTATTTCAACAGAACGAATTGACCAACAATTTAAACAATTTCAACAATTAGCAAACGAGGGCTGGATTTGATTGAATTTGAATCTTAAATTGATTGTTTTGGGGAATGATTTATGTTACAAGTTGGGGGGTTGTGTATTCGTTCTCGAGGAAAAATCATGAATTTTTCAACTTGCGACGAAGGCAAGAGAAAATTCGAGAATGAGGGAGATTACGTAATTTGTTAGTAAACACAATAGCCGACTGGCCATTCAGTGCGGGCACTACGGATAAGCTTAGCGTTTAGCAAAATATAGTATTGAACTCAAATCATACGAAATATTTACTCTGGAATACGTAAGATCAACTTACCAGTGGTTTTTCTACCTTCAAGGGCCTTAGCAGCTTCAACGTAGTCTTCCAAGTCGTAGACCTTGGAAATATCAATTTTGACTTTACCAGAACTGACCAATTCTCTTAACTCGTTAGAGTAATGTTCCCATTCTTCCTTGGTGACGATGTAGTTGAAGACGGTTGGTCTTAAGATTTTCAAGTTCTTTGGAGTTAAGTCTCTGCTGATTTGGACAGCTGGAGTTGGACCTGAAGCATTACCGAATGACACAAATGTACCTTTTCTGGCTAATGATTTCAAGGAGATTTCAAAAGTATCTTTACCAATGGAGTCAAAGGAAGCTTCCACACCTTTACCATTTGTGATTTCCAACACGCGAGCAGCAACGTCTTCAGTAGTGGAGTTGATAACATGATCAGCACCCAACTTCTTTGCAATTTCGGCCTTAGCGTCAGTGGAGACAGTAGCAATGGCATTTGCACCTCTTAGTTTGATCAATTGAATCAAGATTTGACCAACACCACCGGCACCGGCGTGGACCAAGATATCATCGCCCTTCTGAACATTGTAGGCTTCATTAACAAAAGTCAAAGCAGTGAAACCTTGGATGAACAAACCAGCGTAAATTTGTAAGGTTTCTTCACTTGAATCCTTTGGCAATTTGAAGATCTTTAAAGGTGGTTTGTATTTGGAGAATTGGGCAAAAGTAGCTGGAGCAGCATATGTCACAATGTCACCAATTTCGAAATCACCTTCAACTTTTGGACCTTTAGCGACAATGGTACCAACAGCTTCACGACCCAAGACGTATGGGGTTTGAGATGGATATAACCCAATTCTGAAGTATTGTTCGATGAAGTTGATACCGGCATATTTGTTCTTGATTAAAACTTCGTCATCAGCAATCTCCGGAACAGCAATGTCTTCATACTTCAAGACACTGTAGTCGTTCTTGTCAGGATTAGTCTCATGGAAAAGGAAAGCCTTTTGCGTTTTTGGAATAGAAGTCATTGTTCTATGTCTTGATGCTAAATTGAAATATCTTGCAAAGCTTGATGGTTTCAGAACACTTCTGAACATTCAATTGAAAGAAGGAAGTAAACCCTTATTTATAATTTTGAAATGCCACAGTCGGTGAAGGGTGTATTAGTAATTGATACCTTGATCTGATGATAAATATGGTGATTTGTCAGCGTTGATGCTTCAAATAACGTCAAAACAAGGGGTCCTAACTCCAATTGTTGAAATTTCACTCGATAAGCCTTGACAGCGGTTTGTTATCAAAATTGGGAAGGAACTTTCAACTTTGAAGAAATGCACTTCGGAATTCCTTCATTTTTTCGGTATTGGTTTTTTTCCTTGCTTATGTAAGACATTATGTAAGCATGTGCACGACTCGGTAAAAAGCAATTTTTAAAGTTTTAAAAAATCCGTGATAGTTTAGTGGCTAGAATCACCGTTTGTCGTTTGACAGTACATGGTAGACCGGGGTTCAATTCCCCGTCGCGGAGCTTTCTTTTTTGCCAATTTTTCTGGCCCAGCAGGGAGGCCACTTGGCATGGTGTGCTACTGGTTCTCTTCTTTTTGTCCCTACATTGCTTGTTCTGAAGTTACACGCGCTTCTTTACACAGTACGCGTTTTTGATGGATCTCAAATTTATGTGATGGATCTGAAAACCGAAAACCTGAAAGCACCAAAACCCTTAGAAAAACGACAAACCATTGTACACATACCACTTATACTCCACTGAACCAACCATACAATGAACTACCAATACCAACACCCACTTGACCTGAACTCTGCCCCAACCTCTTCAGCCACATACAACTCCTTTTGGAACTCCTCCTCCACCACGACGCCAACTTATCAACAGCCACCATACAACAATGACGAAGAGATCAAGTTGAAACTACAGTTGAAGTTGAAGGACAATCAGATCGAATCCCTCGAGAACGAGATCAAGATCCTGAATGAAAGTTTGGCAGCCTTGTCCCATCCGCAGTCGAATAATGAACAGGTTGTTCCTAGTTCTGTGAATGACATCTTTGTCAGATTATCTGCTAATTACAATAAGGTCAATGAGGAGTTGAAGGATACGAAGCTGAGATTGGAGAGTATCATCACTGCTATCAGTTTGAATCCAAGCAATGAGACTACTACACATGGGAGATATGACGAGTTGGAGATTTCACATAAGATCTTGATCAAGTTAGAAAACTTGAAGAAAGACAATGAGGCTTTGTTGAAGAACCTAAGTTTTGGTAAGATGAAAACATTTGAAACGAGTGTCAACCTGCTAAAAGATGAGAATGCACAACTGAAAGATGAGAACAGAAAGTTATTAGAAAGATTACAACAGCATGAGAAAAACTTATAAAAAACTTTTCAACTTAAATAACGTCAGATTCTATAAAAGGCCCGCTAATGATTAAATAAATATGTGCAAGAAAGCTGTGTAGATCATGATCTTCAATTTTGTAGAGCTCTTCTCTTTTTAACAGCTTCACTCAACACCTTAAGCACATCAGCAGTGGTTTGAATACTGATACAGGCATCAGTTATACTGCAACCGTAAACTAGATCTTTTGGACCAGATTCTGGAACATCTTGTCTACCTTCGACCAAATTACTTTCAATCATTAGACCACAAATATCCTTAGAGCCAGAAGCAATTTGCTCAGCAACAACAGCAGCGACTTTTGGTTGGTTTCTGTGATCTTTGTTGGAGTTACCATGGGAACAATCAACCATGATTCTTGGTTTCTTAGTGACACCTTTGCTTTCTAGTTCAGCTTGGGCCTTCTTCACGGATTCAGCATCAAAGTTGGTACCTGATTTACCACCTCTCAAGATGACAAAAGTGTCTTCGTTACCTTCAGTACCGACAATAGCGACGATACCTGGTTTAGTGACGCTTAGGAAATGATGGGAATGGGCAGCAGATCTCATGGCATCAATGGCAACGCCTAGGGAACCATCAGTACCGTTCTTGAAACCAACAGGGAATGATAGACCAGAGGCCAACTCTCTATGCAGTTGAGACTCAGTGGTTCTGGCACCAATAGCACCTAGAGAGAACAAATCTGATAGGAATTGTGGGGAAATAGTGTCCAACATTTCACCGGCGATAGGCAACTTCTTGGTCAAAGTGACGAACAAATCTCTGGAAATCCTTAGACCTTTGTTAATCTTGAATGAGTTGTCGATATCCGGATCGTTGATAAGACCTTTCCAGCCGACAGTGGTTCTTGGTTTCTCCAAGTAGGCTCTCATGATGATCAATAGGTCGTCTTTGTATAACTCGTTCAACTTGGCCAATTCTTCACAGTATTCCAGGGCAGCCTTTGGGTCATGGATGGAACATGGACCAACAACAATGATCAGACGGTCGTCTTCGCCGTTTAGCACCTTCACGACTTCGTCACGGCCCTTGTTGATGACCTGCTTGTTCAGCTCGGTCAGTGGGATTTCATGCTGTAGTAAATCTGGAGGAGTCAATGGATCGTAGCCTCTGATTCTCCAGTCCTCCATGTGGGATCTGTCGCCGACGTGATCGTTCTGGATGAACATCTTTTGAGAGTTGGAAGCGGTCATGGTGTAGAGTGTGTAGTGCCTTAAATTCTAAGCTTCTTTGTTTCAGATGTGTCAGTGGGCTGTTCGAGACTTTATATGAAAATTTTTTAGCAGCCTTGACTCATTTCTTTTTCCGTCCCATGACACAAAGCGAAAAAACTGTAGGAGGCTGCCAGATTTGCACTGAGTCACCGGAACACGTTGTTGTTCCTTCTCCGAAGCCAAAGTCTCCGCCAGAATATCTTCCTGGCCCCGTCTCGCTGTCGCCAGCCGTTAACTGTCTCATAAAGAGCTGGCTTCCTCTCAACTCGTGCATCGTGACGTCTGCTCGGTTAGCAGCGCACTGTAAAACGGGGCAAATCTCCACCGACGCTAACCGAGCCCACTGGGCACTATCATCTACTACATACTACAAAGACATTGATCACCAGCAAAATCACGTTTACTTCATTTTAGACAGACTCCCATAGGAACAGGTACCCGTTCTTCTCGATCTCTTCCCAGGACTTGCCATCACCGGTGACATCAATCACCTTCTCGTCGTTGAATAACACCCACTTATCACCTTTCTTGACATATGCAACGTAATGACCACTGGTGACTTGAGTACCCTTATGGCAAATAACTGCCTTCAAACTGTATGATGAGCTTGATGAGTTTGCCTCTAATTGTGCAAGTTTGTCATCTTTGAAGACGGTCTTGGGCTGCTCTGGAATGGTACCGTCATCGTCTGGATGGGAGAATAACCACTCAATAGCAGCATTTGGATCTTGTTTGTTTAAGATCAATGCCTTCTTAGCTAGTTGTGCACTAAAGCCCATGTCTTGCAATGACTGGATCTTGGTTTCATCAACAGTAATGGAATCATCATCTTTCTTCTTAACTTTGAAGTCGATTGGTGAATCAATATCAGCGTCTTCCATGTGTTGGAATAACCAGTTCATGGCCACTTCAGAATTAGCATCATTACCTGTTTCGAATAAAGCTCTCTTGGCTCTGATCTCTGGGAACCCCATCTGTAACAATTGATCTAATGCACCTTGGTTTGGTTTGAATTCTTCAGAGTCTTCATCGTCTTCAAGCACGACCTCATCGTCTTCCACAATCACACCAGGTTGATAATCTTTCAAATCAAAGGATTCAGGGATTGTCAAAGGGACATCAGTTTTGATAGGGATCCAGTTTTCTAGTTGGATTCTTTGGATTGAGGTGACCAAGTATTTTGGATAAGTCTTGAAGAATAATGATTTAGAAGCTGTCTTACCATGCTTGGACTCGAATTCAATCTCTTCTGGGGTCAGGTATGCGATCAGGCCATCAATGAAATCTTGTCTTTTGTATTTCTTGACACCTTCTTCTTGGGATTCAACTTCGATGGTGATAGGCAAGTTCAAATTCTCTGTGATTTGATTCTTCACTTTAACTTCCTTGCTTTCTGGGAATTTCAACTTCTCCACAGTGACAAACTTGAAGATATCGTTCAACTGTGGATCAACTTTGTCAACTTTATCCAATAGATAGTTCCAGAATTCAAAGGCATCTTGTTGTCTCATGGAACTAAACTCTTCATGACCAGCACCGATGTGTCTCTTGAATGAGGTTGGAGCAATACCGACTTGATAACCTTCTTCATTTGGAATGGCAAATTCACCAGAGATCAACCCATTAGCCAATTTCTTCAATTGGAAACCTAAGGAATCAGATTCAGAACCAAGATCAACATTGAACTCCTTTTGGTATTCAGGCAATGAGAACAAAGTTTGTGCAACACTGGCAATGTAGCATGAGTTACCCAAGTTTTTCAAACCTGTCAACTCTGGACCTGCTAAACTTGGTAACTTTTCACCTTTTTCATTCTCCAAGTTGAACTCCCATTTCAAGTTTTGTTCAATTTGTAGTTCAACTAATGACTTCTCTGTCTTTGTGAAGTTGTCAATATCGATACCAAAAGTCTTCAGTTTCCCATTTAGATCATTAGGGAATGTGATCTCATCATTACATTGATAACAATAGACATCAGTGACTTCTTTGGACAATGAACCCAACTTGACAGCAATTGGATGACCAGCAGTTTCATAATGTTGTAAAGCATGTGTATTACCAGCAACACCACCGAACTGAGCACGACCGCAGCCTAGTTTACCACAAGTCAGACAAATCCATAGGTTTTCCTTTAAATCACACTCTGCACATTTCGTCAAGTCCACTTGTGCAATTGGGGTCTGTTGGAAGTCAATTGTATGTTCACAAGGTTGGATATCCAATTGCCATGACTTTAGTTCCTCGGATCTGTTGGTAGAAGTCGCATTGATAATCTTTTGGATGGTCTCTTCGGTGTCTTCATCAATGGCGTCCTTATCAAATTTGATCAATTCGCCTTCGTATTGGTATAGGTCAAATTTCAAGTCATACAATTCTGATTCAGCTTGTTGTTTGATCTCCAGCTTGATCATCTTTGGTTCTTTCTCCTCCAGTTTCTGTGGCTTCTTGGTCTTTTGCAAGTTTAGGTAGAAATCATCCTGAGGATACTGTTCACGATGTTTAGGCAAATGCTGCTTGCAATAGGCCCTGTTGGTCTCTGTGGAGATGAAAAGCCCCTCACTGTCAAACTGGGTTCTGAAACAGTAAAAACAGTCGTCTTTATCGATGCTCTGGCCTGTGAATCTGAGCATTTTGCGGAGTGTTTTAGTCACTTTCTGGTTGTTTCTTAAGTGGCAAGTTCAGATTTGCTTCGGACTTTTTCAAGAAAGTTTTGGCACATAAATTTCTCCCAGCGTACACTTTATCCTTGTACAATCCTCACAATTCCACAGACATGGGTCTTTTCAGTGGCAAATTCAACGTCAAGGACAAGCTGGTAATGATTACTGGTGGGTCACAGGGGCTGGGTGCCGAACTGGCCAAACAGGTGTTCTCCCAGGGTGCCAGTGTCATTGTTATCGCTAGAACAGAGGCCAATTTGAAGAAGACGGTGAAGCTGGTCGAGGCAGCCAGGGTCAATGACAAGCAATTCGTCGAGTACAGAGCCGGTGACTTGGCCAAGTACGAAGACTGTGAGAAAATCGTGAACTCTATCGAACAATCCCCGGATATCGTCTTCTTTTGTGCTGGTAGTTCCCTGCCTAAACTATTCCTTGATCTAACACCTAGGGAGATCCAACAGGGTATTGATGTCAACTACAATGCCTCTGTGAACTTTGCCCACACTGCTTTGAAGAACATGGCCAAGGTCAAACCAGATTACACAAGACATTTTGTCTTCTGCTCCTCAATTCTTGCAGTGTTCTCATTCATTGGTTATGGCCAATACGCTCCGCTGAAAGCTGCTCTACGTTCATTAGCCGATGTGTTGAGACACGAAGCTCTGCCATATGATATCAAAGTGCACACTATCTTTGCAGGTAACTTCGAAAGTGAGGGTTTCACCGAAGAGAACAAGACAAAGCCTGAAATCACCAAAACTATTGAAGGTCCTTCAAGTGCTATCACCACGGAAGCTGCTGCTAATAAGGTTTTGTGGTACCTAGATCACGGTTATGAAACCATCTACACTGATTTTGTCGGCTGGGCCTTAAGTTGTGGTATGTTAGGTTTCAGTCCTAGATTCCTAGGTGTCCTTCAGATCTTTGTCGCTTTGTTATTGGCCATCATTTCTCCATTCTACAACATGATTATCAGAAACGATATCAGAACTTATTTCAAAAAGAATACGAAGAAGGAGTAAGAATCGTTGTCACGAATGTATAATTTGTGTGTTTGTCTTGTCTAATCTAGCCTATTTGATCTTATTTATGCTCTCCTGTATGTTATCAATCAATTTAGTAGCAGACTTCTCCAAATCGAAAGAATAGATAAAGTTCACACCTTTTAGGATTTCTTCATCCCATAAATCGGCAACAGTCTGTCTCCAACTTGGTCTGTATTCGAACTCCAGGGATCTTGGAATTGGAGCCTTTGCCTTCTGACGGTTTTCAATGATATCTTCGGTCTCTTTCAAGGTTCTGGACACAAACTCTTGATTCTTCTTGAATTCGTTTGATGTGTAGTAAACAGCAGCTGTGGTCAAAAGGACACCTGTAGTGCATTAGTAATACACCCAAAAAGAAGGTAGACACCCTGAAGATACTCACCACCTAGGAACCCGTGAATTCTACCACCCATTTCGACGTATGAATGCACTGATCAACAGTTACTCACTCAATTTAAGGGCCATTTCGGTCAATTTTCGTTCACTTTCGGGGATTTTAGTATATGGTGTCCGGATGTTCTTGATTTCGCGATTTTTTTCGATCGAAAAGTGAAAATTTCCAAAATGAATGGAAGAGCTCAGTAGTCAAAAGTGACATTAAGAAGTGATTTACAATGGCCGGTCCTAGAAAGTTGGGGAGGTAAGTGGTGTATATTGAAACTATGGATCTTTGGGAAAGCAATACTAACAAAAAAACACAGACCTGACAAGCACAGAAGAGCCCTGTTGAGAAATTTGGTCACTGCTCTATTCGAACATGAATCCATCACCACCACACATGCCAAAGCTAAAGAAGCTCAAAGACTAGCAGATAGACTACTGTCCATTGCCAAGAAGGAGAACAAAGACAAAGCTGTGTCCCTGATAAGTTCCGATATTTTCAAGCATGGTGAAATCCTACCTAAGATCTTTGGGGAATTGAAAGATCGTTACAAAGACAGAGCTGGTGGGTTCACCCGTGTGCTGAAGTTGGAACCAAGACTAGGTGATAATGCTCCACAGTCCATTTTAGAACTAGTTGATGGTGGTAGAGAGATGAAATTCTGGTTATTGGCCAGAGTCGTTGCTAGATTAGAACAACAATCATTACCAGTGGATTCATTGACAAAATCTAATGTGGAAAAACTACTAAAGTTCAGACCAAATGGCGAAGAAGAATTCAGAGCACTAGTGGAAAGAATGAAGACTGAATTTTACACTGACGTTGAGGCCCTGCAGCAAAATCTACCTAACATAACTGATAAGACACCATTAGGTTCTCCATTCGGTAAATCTTCAAACAAGAAGTTCACCGTTGTTCCACGTCCAGCTAGAGAATAAACCAACATCCATACATACATCAATTACGAAAAGGTCATGTAAATAACTAATGTACATTAAAATTAAAAGGTCATTAAACGAACAAAATCAAACAGCTTCTTCTTGTTTTTGTAGAGCAGCAGCTAGGATTTGGTTAGCCTTGAAAGATAGACCTTTAGTCTTTTCAATGACTTGTTGGTAAACCTTGGAAGATGGATGGTTTAAGATGACAGTACCTTCACTTTCATCAATCTTGGCGTCCATCTTGGTTTCTTTGATCAAATTTGCGATCCATTTTTCACCTTCATCTCTTGATAGACTCAAAGATTTGGAAATATCGTTCAAGTTGATCTTTTGGTGGACTCTGCAGTAGACTTCTGAGACCAAGTAACGAGCATTTTCAACAAAAGTGTCAGCTAATTGGGTCAAGAAGAAATCAGTCTTGAAAATAATGGAGGCTTCAACTAGTTTAGCTTGGGCTTCTTCAAAATCGAAATCAATGTATAAGGCCTTGATGAAATCAGTTAGTGGATCGTTGTATTCGTATTGTTCTTGACCGACAATTCTGATCAGGTCTTTTAATCTCTTTTGGAAAGTTGGGTTGGATAATGTGTTTTTGGAGTTGGATTCGGATGAAACAACAGCAGCGACCAAGTAACGTAGAATCCATGGGGAGGCAGCTTGGATAGTAGATAGGTATGAAGAGCTGAAGAATAGGTCTAGTAGTTGTTCTAGACCGTTTTCGCTGTTGAAGAATGGGAATAGTGACCAATGAATGATCCAGGTTCTGTGGTGTAATTGGACTAATGGGTTAGCGAATGATCTTGAGTCAACAACTTCTCTCAATTTGCTTAGTTCCTTCAAGGCGGAGTCCCATTCTAATCTGATGATGTCGGAGGCAAGTTTACCCCAGGTGGCGTTTAGGATCAATTCGTTGTTTGTGGATAGAGCTCTGAAGTTACTCAATAAATCAGAGGCAACAACGTAATCACCACGGTTGTATTGGAATTGACCAAATTCGTATAGGGAGTTGATCTTGTCGTCGGTGATACCGTAGTTCTTCTCCAAGTAGGCCTTGTTCAAAGCCTTATCGGCCTTCAGGTGGTCTTGAACTTCTTGTTTGCTTAAGATCTCTAGAGTTTCCTGGGTTTGAGCATTCAATTTTTGGAAAGTTTCTTCAGATTTG
>JAJMFP010000223.1:0-54709 GCA_030574855.1 Taiozyma rabaulensis
TACAATTGAAGTCCAAACCAGTGGAGTAATAAGGACAATCATTCAAAGTCAAGACACCGCAAGCCAAAGTCTGTAAAGCTTGAACAATAGCAGAACCCAAGTTACCGGTGTAGAACAAGTAGTAGTGATTCTTGTTGGCTTCAAAAATGGTCCATCTGAAAGCAACGTACTCAGCTTGACAGTAAGCGACAATGGAAACTAAGTAAGTCAAGATTGGAATGGTTGACTTGTATTGCAGATGTAGAGCACCATCACCCAAGTTAACTTGACCTGAAATAGAAGAAATGGATAAACCAGCAGAATAGACATCCAAAGCAGTAGCATCAACCTCGTCTAAGAACTGGAAGTACCAGTTGGTAGTGAATTCACGGGAACGAGTCAAAATGTTACCAATTGTTCGAGCACTGATTTCGTATGTGGCAACATATCTCTTACCGTTCATGGTAGAGGTGGTTGAAGAATAACCACACAGTGAAGAAGCGACAGTGGGAGTAATAACAGCAGTAGTGACAGTAGTAATACCACCGACTTGAGTCAAAGTAGCAGATGATGTTGACTGAGCAACAGCATTTTGGACTTGTAAGATCCACAGGGAAAGGAAGAAGAAGATGTTGTTGAACTTCATCTTTCTCAAAGGAACTTTGGCACAATCGTATGGTTCTTCACGGATTCCACACCTGGTGACCCAAGGGGATGAAGAAGTATTTATAACACATGGCCAGATATTCTCACGTTTCTAAACACTCACATAATAGCGTTCTCCGAATACGCACGTCTTGCGTCTGCTTAAGCTGGGACTAAGTTCGACCTCATGTCAACTTCCACTGACAGAATCCTAGAGCTGTAAACAGCGTAACTGGTTCGGTGATCCTTGGATGTTTCTAGCCAGCTATCGAACATACTTCATCTAACCTTATCTGACCATGCTGTGTGACTGCAATGCAATGCAAGTTAACACTTGCAGCTTCACAAAGTTTCCCAAAAAAATCATGAATAGGCCCAAATTTGGTTCTCTGCAACCAAGAAAAGAAACAAGCCACCAACAAGGAGTTCAGAATCCAGATTTCCAGTAAATCACAACCACCATACCCCATATCGGGGAGCCATAGTTTTGGGAAGACCACGGTTTACCCTTGCAAGAGCACTTTGAGTAAGATGGAAGACTATCAGTCCTACAGGACTGCAAACACGCCCATTATCAACACCCTGGACCTATACCCCTTGGAAAGTCTGAAACACACAGCAGTCCGAGCACATTATGAGGGTATGAAGAGCATTCGCATATCTCTGCATATTCACCAATCGATCAGCAAAGCCAGCACGGTCGGACGTTTTGGTTTGGTCTGTTTTTACGAAACGATGCCTTTTCATGGACCAAGAACCTCGAATGTTTTTGGCGCTTGAAATTTGTAAAAATCGCGAAATCGTTTTATGGGGTTGGTGTATCTGTATCTACAGGGTTTCTGGTACTATTAGTACGTTTTCTAGCCTTAAGTGTCCATATTCTAGAGCCTTCAAGCTGCTGTGATCTTGTGTACGACTCGCTGTGATTCTCGATCTCTGATCTTTAGGTTTTCCAACTTTGAATCTGGCAACTGGGAAAAGGACGTTTGGAGCAACCGAAGTTTAGATTGAGCATATTTCTACATAATTATGCGCAACTTTTTCTCGTATAAAAAGTTGCGCAGTCTTCCTCGCAGCTCAACGTCCGGCTTTGAACTCCTAACAGGGACTTAAAGGCTGCCAAACACGGGTGACAGCAAGTTTTAGGGTCCATATGTCTCCTGTTGCTGGCGCTTTTGGTGGCTCATGGCGCTTGAGATACTTCCTTACAACCCTTTCGGGCCCAAGATGCTTGCAGCAGCGGCCTCATCACTGTCGTCTCGGGCATCTGCTTTAGCTGGGCAGGGCATCGTTTCATGTGTTTCACCGCATGCCTGTCTCAGAGGTCATGAGCGTAGATCATTGATGTCGTTAGCACACTCTGCCTCAGCCTCTGCTTAGCTCGCAGAAGCTTTAATGCACTAAATTCTTGATACAACAAGATCGCCAAAGATCCCATCTTGATCCCGTTTTGACATTACTTGAGTATCCTTGTAGATAACAATATTATGCACTTGTTTTATTCCATATAAGCTTCAAATGTATCTCCCTTCTTCCTACTCTCCGGGAGCTGCTGAGCAAGCTTAGGCGACTGTCAACTGCTGAAGAAATATAGCTAAGCTAGGTACCAGGTTCCTTTGTACGAGACCTGGACCAGCTGCGTTGTGTGGTATCTGACAACCAAAAAGCCCCAGCGATGGGCCCATTTTGGAATCATGTCACTGAGCAAAAATAGCAATAGAATCTCGCCGATTAATAATTTACCAGTAAACTGCTTTCTCGCTTCTTCTGTGCAGATACTTGCAGGGAACAACCGAACATTATACATGAACGCGCATTTGATGGTTCAGGAAAAGTCCGTGCACAAAAAATTGGTTACAACAAGTATCCCGAACCAGCACTTTCCTATTTCTCAAATGAAAGCGAAAGCCAATTGCTTGCTGGAGGTGCTAGAATAGCTTCTGAGGAGGTGTTGTAATTGAAAGACTGCACATACAGCTGTGACCTTGCCACAAGCGCTACGCGTATGTGAGAACACTCTCCGCGCGATCTGTCACAAACAATAGTCCCTTCGGATAATATTTTGGTCCCTCTGCTTGTAATACGATGTTGATCTTTGACAGCTCGGCTACCCACCTGCCTCTTGAAAGCTGTGATCTTCCTGCGCATTTGAAACTAATATCAATCCTTGCCACTACTCGCATACGTAATTTTGAGGCTGAAGCGTCATGCCCGAGTCTCAGTACTACCAGTTCCGCCAAGTTCCAGTTAGGAGCTTCGAATCTCAATAGAGAAACTTCATTCCTGATGCGGGGGTAGCTGACCGTAGCTGTATCATCATGATTGGACCTGTTCTCTTTCTCAGTGTACAATGGGTGCCTCTGTGCTACTTGAACAGCCAACAGGCTTGATAACCTAAGCTTTTTGTTGATGACCTCGCTCAAAGCTCAATCGACTTATACCTTAGTAAGTGCTACAACGCAAGAGAGATGATGGCGAAAGTATAATCAGCTGGGCCTGG
The DNA here is from genome assembly GCA_030574855.1 of Taiozyma rabaulensis. NCBI lineage: Eukaryota > Fungi > Ascomycota > Saccharomycetes > Phaffomycetales > Wickerhamomycetaceae > Taiozyma > Taiozyma rabaulensis. The sequence continues at coordinate 3,125 of JAJMFP010000223.1, forward strand.
CCTTTGTCAGGTGTCGTTGAGGTTGTACTGTGAAGACTGTCATGCAAATAAACGTCGCGGTTATTCTCGTAAACTTTATCAAGCTTCCAGCCACCACATCATCCCAAAGGAGCGTCATAAGTCCCACGTAAAAATCTAACTTTAAGCTTTCGACTCTACCTGAGCTTAGTCCTTCTCGGTTCTGACTACATTCGGTTGTTCCTGTGTCCAAAATTAACTCAAAATTTCAATAGTACATATCCAGTTCGGCTTTGTACTTTGTCCCCTCGCCTAACCCTGCCCATAATGCAAGTGATTTGTTGGGCTATGAACATGCGTGAATATATGCTTCGGCTCAAATCCGGGCCTAGAGGACATGACTTGTGAAAGGGAGATCGACGGTCACTAAAAAGGATATACAAATCAAAGAACAAAGCGAAAGCCGTTAATTGCAGATCATGCACCGAAGGGACTCAAGTTGTACTTCCTACCTCCCGACTTCATATGAAATTTCAGGACATCAACGACGCCGACACCTATAGTTGCAGATGATATTCATATCTCGATCTTGGGATGCTCACTGTTGTTGAGTCGGCCTCCGCATTTCTACAGTTCTTATGGTCGAGAGTATTGCTAGCTGTCTAGCATACTACATTGGCAATTTGTAGCCCGATAAGTTCGTGGTCCAGCACGCTCTCGGTTTATAGTACATTTCTCATTGCAGAGGAGACCTAGCTGGGTTGATGCTAGTAACACCACTTTGGTCCGTCTATAATTAGGTGATCTTCCCCGCGATCGCCTAGACTTCGAACTCCCAGACCTTGTACGCTACCAGCGATCCAGTCTCCTGTGAATGAGCACATGGTTATGAAATTTTAACCGTGATGATTATGTCCTTCGTAAATTGTCGACTCATTACCTTGAACTAAACCTTGAGGCTTGGAAAATCTTTCGGAAACGAGCGAAGGACTCGCCTATACCATGTGGCATGTAGCTGTAAACCGAAACGCTAACCAACACCTCTCATCTTACTTATACAGCTGTTGTGTTGCTCATTCGGTGCTGCTACCGCTACGCTATTCAAGAATCGCTGATCAAGAGATACATATTCAAAGATTGAAGCGAGTAGACTGTTAACTGTAACATATACGCCTCAGCTGTCAAATCTTGACATCAGAAAGCGCCCCATGACTAATCCGGAGTATCGATCTTAGCCCCAGAGTACCGAGTGTTAAAACTAAACCCTGTTCCGAGATCTGTGTATTCAAACTTTAGCCAGCAACGCCCTCCCACCCTTAGTCAGATGCTTGAACTAAAAAATATCACCCTTCAAGTTTGGACGGCCGCCAGAGCCAAAATGGCAATTACGATTGTCACTCTGCTTTATTATGCATCATCTGCTGCATCACTTGCAGTAGCGTGCGTCTCGTAGCGAGAGCGACATACCGGGGTTTAAACTTTGATTCTGTGAAAAACTAAGACATCTAATAGCCCCCAAGGGTGTTTGTATTGGGTCCTTCGATCTTTTGGACCACTTTGGTACTTTAGGTTCTTCTCCACTTTTCAGTGGAAGTCTCTGGATATCTCCAATTAGGATCAGGCCTGGCCTTCTAATTTTCACATCTCCAGTACTACGGCGTACAGCTAGCATGAGCTAAAACGAACTACTCGAGAACATGATTGAAGAACTAACATGTACAGGGGTTTATCTATACGATACGCTTCCTTGATGACAAGCACTTCTTAGCATACCGTCAGCCCGTAACGTACAAGTACGAAAATATTTAGCCGGTTGTACTACGGGGCCAAGCACTACAAGGCAGTCCTTCGAATCTAAAGCTTTCAACATACCTTCTGTGAGCTGGCTGAACAATCATAAACGCGCTCAGAGAGCTGCATATGCAATGTATTGAAAGTTTGTTTGACACAGCATTGCTTCTCGTGATGCATTCCACTACAGCTCCCCTTCCAGATTGGGTGAGCTGCTTCCAGCCTAGAACGGCCGAAAACAGTCTAGCTCGTACATATATTATTTCGACAGAAGAGTTTAAACAGTTCACCTCACCACAACTAGAGTCTTACTTTATTCGAACAATGCATCTCCCAATGCAGTTCCTTTCGACAACTTTAGGACGTACATGGTGAGCTGCAGTACTCGCCGCGATATGAGTTTCTTGAGGGGAGGAATGAAAGCTTCCAAGATTTGAAACATTTGAAATTTGGGTACATTAGAAAGAGGCCTTTGTTTATTACACATCAGCAGAGTCACAGAGCTTGCGGAGCCTGTTGAGGCAAGTTTATATTAATTGGCTTACTTGAAGTGGTTATGAGACCTCGGAGATGCTCGTTTTCACGTGACTTTTTTGATCCCCGTAATTCCCAATTAGGAACCAAAAATTTAAAAAAAATCTTCAAGAAGTCTTCTCCACCACATGTTCTTGTTGTAAAGTCCGTGTTAAGTTACGCTACTTTCACCTAAGATACATATCTTACCAAGTGCAAGATGGCTTCTACAGCTAATTCCATCAAGCTTTTAGCTGGTAACTCACACCCAGAACTGGCTGACAAAATCTCCAAAAGGTGAGTACTTGATGAGGTACTTTTTGAGTCAAGTCATAATCTTTGATACTAATGTTACCCCAGACTAGGTATTCCACTTAGTAAGATCGGTGTCCACCAATATTCTAACCAAGAAACATCCGTTACCATTGGTGAATCAGTCAGAGATGAAGATGTTTACATCATTCAAACAGGTTGTGGGGAAAACGAAGTTAATGATTTCTTGATGGAATTACTGATAATGATCCATGCTTGTAAATCAGCTTCTGCTCGTCGTATCACAGCTGTCATTCCAAACTTCCCATATGCCAGACAAGACAAAAAGGACAAGTCAAGAGCTCCTATCACTGCTAAGCTTATTGCCAACCTATTGCAAACTGCTGGTTGTAATCATATCATTACTATGGATCTACATGCTTCACAAATCCAAGGTTTCTTCACTATCCCAGTGGATAATTTGTATGCTGAACCATCAGTTCTAAGATATATCAAAGAGAATGTTGATGTCAAAAACGCCATCTTGGTCTCCCCAGATGCTGGTGGTGCTAAGAGAGTTGCCTCAATAGCTGATAAACTAGATTTGAACTTTGCTCTGATACACAAGGAAAGACAGAAGGCCAACGAGGTCTCCAGAATGGTTCTTGTTGGTGATGTTTCCAACAAGACTTGTATCTTGGTTGACGATATGGCTGATACCTGTGGTACTTTAGTCAAGGCTGCTGATACTTTGCTACAAAACAATGCTAAAGAGGTTATCTCAATCGTTACTCACGGTATCTTCTCAGGTGCTGCCGAAGAGAGACTAAGAGACTCTTCGTTGACCAAGATCGTCTGCACCAACTCAGTCCCTGTTAACATTGAAAATGACAGACTAGATCAAATCGATATTGCTCCAACACTAGCTGAAGCCATTCGTCGTTTGCATAACGGTGAGAGTATCTCCTATTTGTTCACCAATGCTCCACCTGCATGAGAGATTCTCCCTTATAGAACTTTAGATAGATAATAATAATGTATGACGTATTGTGCTTCTGATTTAGATCTGATCCTCCGTCCGGCTTTTCGATTAGAATTCGTTCATCTCTCATAGCTGAAAATATATCATTTAAGCGAGAACTACTAGCTATATTAAGCACTGCACTTTTGCGCGCGTCTCTTTCTCGTATATGATTTGCTCTTAAGAACAAAGAAATACAGGCAAGCTGTGTACGGCCATTTTCTGAGTCTGGACCCCTGCTGTCTCGCTTAGCTGCCCTCAAGGCTTTGAGCTCGGGATTCGGAAATACAAAGAACAAGGCTCAGAGCCAGAACTATACATGAAAGGTACACTCCCAGGCACACCGGTTCACCAGGGCCGGTGCAAGAGTAGGAGGCTCAGACTAGGCTGAAAGGGCGTTTGGGTGATGAAATTTGGACTCTGGAAGTCTAGACTGCATACACCTACTAACTCGAAAACAATCATGATTAGATCTTGACTAGTTGGATCCAATCTGCGAGGAAGGCGGTGTTCTAGAAAACGGTTCCTGGCACGCCACCGCAGAAATTACAGCTCACCACGGTTACCAAGATTGCCACAGTCGGGGCGGTGTCTCCAATCAGTGCTTGCTTCCCCAGATTATGTCAATTAAACAAAGCCCGCCATGGCTTGAGTCAGTCGGTACCTGGTTATTTTTAGATTTTTTGTATGCGCCCCGAGAACACTGGGCTCTTTTTTGAGTGTCATTCATCAGGGAGACGTCATAGGTGCATGAGTTTTCTGTGGTCTTGTGCCACGGAAAGCATCGCCTTTGAGGAAGTGGTCTCTTATGAGAGCTGCTTCTTTAACTGGCAATTTAGTGTGAACCTTAATCGTGTATGGTTATTACAGCGATCCCATAGTTCGTCTCTTTTAGCGACGGTTGCGCCTCAGATTGAGATCCCTGATCGGCCACAGTCTGTAGCAACACTCTAATTCCGTCGATTGACCTCATCACCCATCACGCTAAAAATAACAGGTGGAGCATGCAAGTAATTTAAAGGCAACCAGCCTTGGATCTCGAGAAAATAGTCCCCATCGGGAAATTTTCGCGACACTTTTGTTGACATTTTGCCGAATCGGGTAATTCAGATCATCTCAATTACGATTCCTATTCCAGCAAATTAATTAATTGCATGCATAATCGTGCGTCAATCGAAGGTTGGCTGGCGCAGTTAATTTAGTTTTCCAGAAATATGCTATTTTTAGGAATTGTCGGATCATCTGTCAGATCTGATCACAGATCATCCACAAGTATAAATATGGATCAAAGTTCCAGTTTCTGCATCCCATTTCTTCTTTGTTTAGATCATCAATTCGAAGAACTACAACACTTCAGATACTCTTATTCATTCATACACATATCACAATGCAATACAGAACTTCCCAACTTATCGCTTCTGCCACCTTTGTTGCTTCTTCATTAGCTGCTTACATCCCATCTGAACCATGGTCAACTTTGACTCCAGATGCTTCAGCTCCATCCGGTGCCACCACTGATTACACCAAGACTTTCGGTATTGCCGTTGTCCCATTAACCTCATCTGCTTCGTCTGCTGCTGCCTCTTCTACTGCTTCAGTCCAAAAGAGAGATGTTGTTTCCCAAATCGGTGATGGTCAAATCCAAGCTACCACTTCAACTGCTTCCACTTCTTCTGCTAAAGCCACTGCTCAAGTTGTTTCACAAATCGGTGACGGTCAAATCCAAGCTACTACTTCAACCTCCCAAGCTGACTGTATCATCTCACCAACCACCACTGCCAAAGCTTCTGCTCAAGTTGTCTCACAAATTGGTGATGGTCAAATCCAAGCTACTACTTCTACTGCTGCCGCTTCAGCCCAAGTTGTCTCACAAATCGGTGATGGTCAAATCCAAGCTACCACTGCTACCACCAAGACTGTTTCAAACGTTTCTCAAATCACTGATGGTCAAGTCCAAGCTACTGCCACTGCCACTGCTGAAGACGAATCCGATGACGATGATGAAGACACTGAATCCACTTCTTGTCTAACTGACTCCTCATTAGCCATGACTTTGAAAGACTCTATCCTAACAGATGCTGCTGGTAGAATCGGTTCCATTGTTTCTAACAGACAATTCCAATTCGATGGTCCACCACCACAAGCCGGTGCCATCTACGCTGCTGGTTGGTCTATCACTGAAGAAGGTAACTTGGCTATTGGTGACAACGATGTCTTCTACCAATGTTTGTCTGGTAACTTCTACAACCTATACGATGAATCACTAGGTATCCACTGTCAAGAAATCCACTTAGAAGTTGTTGACTTAGTCTCCTGTTAATTTAGCGGTTGAAGATTATCTCCATTTCCTATCTGGACAGTTCTTTTCATGATTTCATTTTACGAGGGTTTTAGTTTCTTTTGCATTTTTTTGCCGGTTAGCATTTCACTTTATATAGGTTTTAAAGTTTTGAATATAAAAGTTATTTATAATCCAATCAGTAGTCTTCTTTCTCTTTCTATTTGGTCTGGCCTTCATTCTCTTTTGAGCTAATAAGTACACCTCTATCTAGTCAGTACACCTCTATCTAGTCCGGTGATCAGGAACATTAAAACTTCCACCAAATGAACCCACACGAGGCCTGATGATGTCCGTAGCTTTCCTAATACTAGGATAAGTGCACAAACAATTGTAAGTTCTAATTAAACTATTGGCTTGAACCTCTTCTAGACGTTTATCCTAGTTGTCTTTGGCTAGTTGATGGGTTTAGCTCTAGCACTTGTACGGCTCTGGGTTCGCGACACAAAATAACGCGAAGCGAAGAATTTGAAAACCAATGTAGTAGCTGTCAACAAACCAGGGCAACGCCACATTGATCTGATCCCATTTGAAGCAGAGCTCTTTTTCCCTCACACCATCGTCAACTAGCTACTCACACTCATCATGGCCACTCCGGGTGCTATCAAGAGACTCACAAAAGAGTACAAAAACCTCCAGGAAAGTCCCGTTGATCTTATTGAAACACATCCAACTGAGAATGACATTTTGAATTGGTACTACGTGATAACGGGCGCACCTGACACTCCATTTGAAGGTGGCCAATACCTCGGTCAATTGAGGTTCCATCCAACATACCCATTCAAACCTCCTTCCATCCTAATGATCACACCAAGTGGAAGATTTCAACCAAATACAAGACTTTGTCTCAGTGTGAGTGATTATCATCCAGAACAATGGAATCCAGCTTGGAACGTCGGTACCATCTTGACTGGGTTGTTGAGTTTCATGACTAGTGAAGAACACACAGCTGGTAGTATAAGAACGTCGGCTGCTCAGAAGAAACAATATGCCAAAGCAAGTAAGGCCTTTAATGCCACACATCCAGTCTTCAAGAAAGAGTTCCCATACCTTTTGAACGGTGTTACGGCACCAGCTCCTAAACCAAAGGAAAAGCGTGTTGAGAAACCAGAAGCCCCAAAGCCTACTCCAGCTACCATCCCAGCCAAATCCAAAAATGATGAAATTCTAAAAGAAGTGTTCAAATCACCAAGCAAGACAAAGACCAAATACATCCCACCTGCTCCAGTACAGATACAAGAACCAATAGTGCCTGCTTCCCCACGAAAGCAAAAGAGAACGACAGAGTATGTTGATTTAGACGATGAAATTGAAGTCATTGATGAGCCGGTCTCTAAGAAATCAAAGCCTTCAAAGACTGCAGAACCCGAGATTATTGATCTCGATGATGACTCGGTTGTTATTGAGAGTCAGTATGGGTCTAAAGACAGCAATGAAGATGATCAGGAAGTTTACATTATTGATTGAGTGTTGCTTTATTTAACGTCTCACGAATTGACTATCAGTCTTGCTCATAGAGCCATGGGATCAATTGCTAATCTTCCGTACATATCTACTGCCATGATCACAGAAATCCACACTATGAGCTTCAAGAGGCAGGCTACACCAATGTTTTGGCCCCAGCCTAGTGACATGTTTTTTGAGTGAGCTCTTGATCATCAGGGTGAAATTCTCAGTAATTGCAAAATTGGCCCTTCTTGACAAAATACAGTGAATCCAACGGTGTTCTGTAAGATGTTCATATTGTATACCCTTGAATAAGATACCCTCAATGCATTCTATGAGTGTAAAACTGAGCTAGTTGGCCTCCTTCACGTATTACTGAGTCGGAATTCGATGGCCGGAATTTACCCTTTTCGGTCTCGTTGTCACAATTTCCTGGATTTTGGCATGAGAATCACAAAAAGACCAACAGATCAACAATTTTGAACCAGAAATTCTTTCGACTCGCCCTTATCCTCCCATTTCCACATACTACATTTGCATTTCCCTCTCCAATCCCTTTGAAAACCTCACCTTAGACTTCAGACCCCCACCCACTTACACAACAACTTTACAAAATGGCCACAAAAGCTGCTCATAAGAGATTGGCAAAGGAGTACCAGAAAATTGTTGAGAACAGTCCCCCATACATCACTGCTAAGCCTGCAGAGGCCAACATGTTAGAATGGCACTACTTGATAGATGGTCCTGTTGACACTCCCTATGAAGGTGGCCAATTTCACGGCACTTTGACTTTCACTTCAGAATATCCTTTTAAACCACCTGCTATCAGAATGATTACCCCAAATGGTAGATTTCAGACCAATACTAGACTATGTCTTTCAATGAGTGACTACCATCCAGATACGTGGAATCCTGCTTGGAGTGTCTCCACAATCTTGACTGGTTTGTTGAGTTTTATGACCGGTGATGAACCAACAACGGGGAGTATAGTGACAAGTGATGAAACAAAGAAGAAATACGCTAGAGAGAGTTTGGGTTGGAATGCTAAACAGAATCAGAGATTTGCTGAACAGTTTCCTGATTTGGTTGATGAGAATTTGAAAAGAGTGAGAGAACGTGAACAACGAGAAAGAGAAGCCGCTATTGCCAAAGCTAAAGCTGATAAAGAAGCTAAGCTTAAGAGATCCGGTATTGATTTGGACAGGATGGATCCTGAAGATAGGATTAGATATTTGGCTGCTGCTAAAAGTGACAAATTGAACAGTGATGCGAGTTCTCACCCACATTTAGTTTATTACGTTTTGGCCATTGCTGTTGTCTTGGGGTTCTTCAAGTTCGTCAATTAATTTCATTATACTAGTTGTTTAATCAGTTTGTTTTACTTTACATTTATTCATAATCATGGTGTCAAATTCAAGGAGTTTTATCAAGTTAGATATTATACACGTAGACCTTCCAGTTTTATCAACTATGATCAATCACCACAACTGTTGAGCCTACCGTGTAACTATCATTTGCACGGTCCAAAGCAACGAAGAAGTTTTGTAGATCTCTAATCCTATTCTTATGAGCCACTAAAGGGCGGATCACGCCTGCTGAAATATGATTCCTCATCTCTATCAACTTTCTCTTGCTGAAGCGTTTACCTAATGGAAACTCAACGTTAGAATAGTTCACATCACAATTCCAGAGATGTGTCTGAAAATGAGCATCAAAGAACTTCTCATCAATCCCTTTGTATCCTGTCTGGCGAAGGTATATCCCACCATTTGTCTTTGACATAAGATACTTCCTTGAGGAGAACATCAAGACGTCATTCCCAACCAAATCTATAATCACATCAAACTTGGCTTGATACATTTCTAGTTTCTCGCAGCCCCAGTGATCATCTTTGCAACCTGACAAGGTTTGTCTTATCATCTTCCTGGCTAAAAAGGGACTTTCAACTAATCTTCTGCACAAATCTTCTTGTTCCCCACTGATTACTGTCTCACAGTTTACCTGCTTCTTGGTAATAGAATCCATTCTCTGGGATGTATCGGCAATGACAACCAAACGAACTTTTAACAACTTCTTCAAAATCTGGACAATCATAAGACCAACATCTGAATTACCCCCATTGATAAGAATGATTGTATCCCTGGTGATCTTCGGTATTTTAGAGATGAACTCACTGGCGTAAATGTAACTGTAGATCCAACAACAAGATCTGAAGGGATTGTTAACCAAAGGTGTTTTCAATATGATGTCCGAAGTAAGATCAACAATGATGTAAGTGGCCAAAGCACCTTCGCTTCTCAAGTTATCACATTGGAGTAACCCACAGACGTAGTCACCTGGATTCAAATCCTCAATCATTGGCACCTTGATTTCACCAAAGTCAATGAGTATACCTGAAAACTCACAACCCACACCATAGTTGATATCTCTCCTCTCTAATAACTGAGATCTTCTAACCTGGACATCCAACTTGTTAACGGAGGCAACCTTCACTCTGACCAATAGCTGATTCTCTTTCAACGAGTCTGGCTTAAGAATCCACTCCTGGACAGCAGCATTATTGTTCTTTGGGTTGAAGATAAGCGTCTGAATAATATGGCTCAACTCACTGTCACTGTCACTGTCACTGTCACTGTCTGTGTCTGTTTCGTGACTAGCATCGTGAGCTTCTTCGGTGTCTGGGGCGTCTTGGACTTCATCATCACTGTCTTCATGTGCTCTGTGGAAACGGGCTAGTGGGTCCACCCGGTTGAATCCCAAGCTGGTTCTCATTTGACTTGAAAACTCGAATCTCATCTCATTTTGACCTTTGGAATCTCGATCCTTCCACTTTGTTGTGTTTTCTTTGGTTCCCAGTTTCCCATTAAATTCACTTTTGTGTCACTTCTGGAAAAGCTCGGCTCGGCTGAGAATTCTGAAAATGGTACGAGGCGCACGATAGGATAGAGGATAAAGGATAGAGCTAGAGGAGAAAACTACCTTCTAGAGAACAACTTTACCTTCCACACTAGACGCAGTCTTTCTACGTTTCACCTTTATCTCGTAAATCATATATTCAACACCTCAAAATGTCATAAAACGAAAAACCAGCCAGTTATTTGACTGTATTTGTGCCTCCTCAGAAATCTTCAACTTCCAAGACAACCTTCCCATGAGCATGACCTTTACGCAAGTAGGCAAAAGCGTCTTTCCAGTCTTTCCAATCGTAGATTTTGTCGATGTAGTTTTTGATTTCACCAGCTTCAAGGGCTTCAGCACCTATTTTCAACCATTCTGCTGGTAATTTTGTGTCAAACTCAAATTTCCAGCTATTACCTCCAAAAGTTGAGCTGAAACCGGCATTGAAAGGGGTCGATCTAAGACCTAATTTGTTCATGTAGATGTCCTTCTTATAGTTAGCAGGGTTGGAACCAACTGTAGTGATGTATTTGCCGCTAGAGCTCAAATACTTGGAAGAATTGGCCACTAATTCATAACTACCGACAAAGTCAAGTATTAGATCAAACTTGGCACCTTGGTCTGCAAGACGGTGTTCAGCAGGTTGCCCTTTTTCATCAATGTCTTTGTAAACACCGGTACTTGCTAGGATGTTCAAAACTTGAGGTAAGTTTTCATTTTGGGCAAGTCTGTAATTGATCACCAATTTAGCACCAGCGGACTTCACGAGTTTGGAAGCAGAATGGGATGCTGTGACTGCAATCTTTTCAATTCTAAAGTCTCTTTTCAATAATTGAATGGCCATTAAGGCAACAGACGAAGAACCACCATTGATGAAGACTGTAGAGTCAGGTTTTAAAGTCTTCTTCACGCTTTCCAACATCTGCCATGCGGCACCAAAAGTGAACATCCAACTACCAGCTTCATTCCAAGTCAAATTACGAGGCTTCAAGACGATTGGATCAACTTGTGTATCGATCAAGATACTTGATGATAATGTACCTTTACCAGTTGGATGGAAATAAATACCACAGGCTTCTGAACCAACTTCCCATTCGGTACTCACATTCTTACCAACATGTGTTATGATACCTGAATATTCACGGCCAATACCGGTGTATGGATTGAAACTAGTAGTGTATGAATTGATAATGGTCAAATCAACCGGGTTTAAACCAGCAGATTTCACCTGGACCACGAGTTGGGTGGCACCAATGTCATCCTTCTTGATCTCTTTGTCATAATGGAAAGATGGATCGAAATGTTTGGAATAAAAGACAAGTTCCTTGATAGGGATGTATTTGATTTCACGTAATGGTCTCCCAACTCTCTTCATGTGTGGAGACTTAGTCTCTGAGATGCAGGGAATTGCCGGTCTTTCAGGAAGAATGGCAGGGTTTTTCAGGACGCCTTGATTAGACATTGTGGACTGTGATGAAATGAGTAGGGGTATTGCTCCTTGAAAGTGGTTGTTGTGAAGGGAAGAGTTGGTTTTTATGTCTTTGTCACATTCCAAATCAGCCGAAACGCTTTCTCTAATTTCTCCTTCTCGGTTATCGGAAAATTACCTCATCGGCTTTCTCAGATGAGAATACAGAGCAGTAAAGTACACAAATGGTCATTAATTCATTAAACAGAATGTATCTGGTGGATCTTTGTAGAAGACTTCATTAGGAGTAGCGGCGTTAGCTTTTCACGAACCACTAAGGAAGAATTTACCCCACAATAACATTCGGAACGGAATAGAGCGTAAGTCTCAAGCTCTTGATATGGTGGCAATGATACTGGCAGTTGTGAGGTAATCGTGGCTCGCAACAAATTGCACATTCTGAGGGAAACGTCTTTAATGTAGTAAGATCAGACATTCCATGCAGGTTCCGCCTTGAAAGATCAAGACTCTTTTTTTTGTTATTGTCTCATTGAATGAAGACCAACTTTCTCTGATCTAAGCAGCAATAGGTTGAGCCAGTTCGCTCGGATCTTTCATCTCCTCTAGGTACTCCTCCAGATCTTCCGGTTCAAATATCACCTGGATCATCAAGGAACAACTTGGACAAACAGCAACATCTTCACCATCTTGCAAGTCATCGATGAACACTTGGAAACGATCACCACATGGACAAGGGTACGTGAACAGCTGGGTCACCGGATCGAAGGTCATATCCTCGATCTCAATCTGATCGTAGTAAGACATGTTGTGTAGAAGTAGAAGGTGTGTGTGGAATATGAAAAGACTTTGATGCCAGTTCTTTGTTCTCTTTGTTCTGGAAATTTTCATTTCGAATTTTTTTTATGCCAAAAGATCAAAAGAAACGATATAGCCCTAATCTAGTCACATGATGTGTACTAGGGCAGTCTTTTCCGTCCAATCGCGCTTTTTCGCGACATCGTCCCAAAACGCGGAATTTTGCCATTTTTCTTAGTGTCACACCCGGACACCACCATTTATTGACACTTTCGCACTTGGCAGACAAACCAACTTTTTCCCAGCGCTGGCAGCTTTTCGGTTTGAGCCACACCGTACAAAATGCCAGTTTGTATGGGAAATCCGCGAATTTTAGCCAGAAATTTTCGAGAGACTCAAAACAAATTTGCAAAAAAGTTTAAACTCTTCAGTTAACCATTCTAGTCCAACCTCAAAGGATATCAATTTTAAGAGTAAGTGGGCACCAACCAAAAGAGAGTGAGAGAAAGAGTGAACACCATCTACGGACACAGCACTGGAAAGTCCTGAAGAAAGAATCCCATCCTGTCAACTGAACAACTATTGCTGGCCCTTTTCCTAAAGTCATTGAAGGTTCCAATTAATTTTCATTTTGAGTGGCCAAAAGTCAACTGATTCAGACATATCCCATCATCATATCATTGATACACTACACATACTCATCCTGTGTGCCTCCTTGTTTGTCCCCTATCCATTTTCATCCACCCACTCCGGATTTCAAAAATTTTCATTTTTTCACAAACTCTACTTTGAACAAAAAGCCTTTACTTGATCAAGTACTAACAAATTAACTAGCAAAATGGGTATTTCACGTGATTCTCGTCACAAGCGTTCAGCTACCGGTGCCAAGAGAGCCCAATTCAGAAAGAAGAGAAAATTCGAATTAGGTCGTCAAGGTGCTAACACCAAGATCGGTACCAAACGTATTCACACTGTCAGAACCAGAGGTGGTAACCAAAAATTCAGAGCCTTAAGAATTGAAACCGGTAACTTCTCATGGGGTTCAGAAGGTATTGCTAGAAAGACCAGAATTGCTGGTGTCGTCTACCATCCATCTAACAACGAATTGGTCAGAACCAACACTTTAACCAAATCTGCTATTGTTCAAATCGATGCTACTCCATTCAGACAATGGTACGAAACCCACTACGGTCAAACTTTAGGTAAGAAGAGAAACCAAAAGGCTGCCGAAGGTGAAGAAGTTAAGAAATCAAGAAAATTAGAAAGAAAATTAGCCTCCAGATCTGCTGACGCTAAAATCGAACACGCTGTTGACGCTCAATTCGGTTCCGGTAGATTATATGCTGCTATCTCATCAAGACCAGGTCAATCAGGTAGATGTGATGGTTACATCTTAGAAGGTGAAGAATTAGCTTTCTACTTACGTAGATTGACTGCTAAGAAATAAATTAACTAAAATTGTTTGTTTAAAGTTTCATCATGTATAATCAATCTAAATCCTTTCACGTTATAATAAATCAGTTGTAGAGTTTGATTGAACAATGGATTTTGGTCACAAGTGGCCTCTTCATGTCATGCGTATAGATTCAAGGCTGATTTACGACATTCTTCAATTTTGTACTCTGTCAACGAACGTATTCAACAAAAACCTTTACACTCCAGCATAAGAAAAGATTTTTCTGCTGTAAGATAGTTCTACAGGATCACTAAGTCATCAGAATCGTTGATTGAAGTTAAACTAAACAATAAAATCACCTTAAACTTGTTAATACTTCGACTCTTCCAACCATGTCAACAGGTTTCAAAAGAACAATCAGTAAAGGCAATATTTTATCTGCATATATACAACTTTTGTTGCAATCAGTACAGGTCTGTGTTATTTTTTTTCATCACTTAGGTTCTCTCTTGAAATCTGACCTTCAATTGAACTCACTATTTCACTTGTCTTGTTTGAAGAGCTGGGTTCAAAGTGGTGAAGTTGGCCAATTTTTCGAAAATTTTTAAAGAGAGCTTCAAATGTTGCGCGAACTCGTTCTACAAAATGAAAATTAGGGCTGATATCAATGGTGTCCAGGTGTTACTTAGTACAAGGACTACAGCGTCGACGTAAGATGGGGTTGTGCTCCTAGGTATTTGACGGTAGTGTTCACTGTTCCTTTCTTTTTTGGCGTCTTCTCTCCATTGTTCTATATGTCGTATTTTTAGCCCTAGCTTACAAGCACAAAGTACTACCAAAATGGAACTTTGGGCCGAAACCGAAGCTCCTCCGCTAATTCCTAAATCCTAAAGCCCGTCAAAGGCTCAATAACAATGAATCTACCAAGAAACTGTAACTTTAACTATGCGTTTCCAGGGTCCAGAGTTTCCAGAATGCCTAAGATCGCATGAACCGAGTTTCAAACGGTGCGCTATCTCCCAATGATCGGGAGCTCTGATCAGAGAGTTATAAGCAAAAAAGGATTTCAGTTCCATCTTCCTGTGATGTTATAAAGTGAACACACATTCCACTATTTCAAGATAATTGAACTCTGGGATCACCAAGTATGAGTCTCATTGGAAATATCGTTAAGGAAAACTCAAACATCAGAAACTATGTTCCATTGTCAAAGAGAAGCAAGGTGGTTTCCTTTATCTTGGTGCTCATAGGGTTCTCACTAGATAACATGACTGTTGCCGCTGCTTCCACTACGGTGTTCTCAATCGCTGAACATTTCAATGCTGAAACAACCACAGTTTCATGGGTGCTATCTGCATATGCTTTGACCTTAGGTTCCTTCATTATGTTAGCGGGTAAATTGACAGATATCCTTGGGCCAGATACCATTTTCCTGATTGCATTGTTTTGGTTATCTATCTTTTCTTTGGTCACTGCAGTTGTTGATCAGATCATTGTTGTTATTGTTTTCAGAGCTTTTCAAGGTATCGCAGCTGCCGCTTTAGTTCCATCCACTTTTGCCATTGCAGGTAATTACTTCCAAGGTAAAGCTCTGAAACTTGCCGTTACTGGTATTGTTGTGGGTCTAACCACCATCCTGAGTTTGGGTATGGTCCTTGGTGGTGCCTTCTCATTGACCGATATTGGCTACAAAGGTCTATACTACTACACTTTTGCTGTTGGGATGTCCATTACTGTCATCCTATATTTCTTCATGGTGCCTGTGGAGATGACAGAGGAAGGTAAGAACTTGAAGCTTAAGAATTTGGATATCCCCGGATCTTTCGCCCTTGTGTGTGGATTTTTGCTCATGGTCTTAGGATTGACTGAAGGTGGTGAGTCGTGGTATAAACCTGCATCATATGTTCCTCTGGTGATTGGTTTCTTTGTTGTTATTGGCGGCCTGGTATTTGAGCTCGTCATTATGCAAAGATGGAAAGAACAAAGGAGACTCAAATATCAGAGCGAAGGCCAAGATCTAAGCTCTTACAAGCCTGAGAAAGATTGGGTTTACAATGTCGAACTTCTGATCAGAAGAGAAACCCTGATGGTTCCAAACATGTTTGTGTTCTTGTCAGCTACTGCTTTTTGCTTCTTGACGTTCTTTTGCTTCTACATCTCCTTGAACTACTACTTTCTTTATGTTGAGTATGCTTCGCCGCTCACTGCTGCTCTGAAAGTTCTACCAGCTGGGTTAGGAACACTTGTCGGTATTCCAATTAACAATGAGAGATTGATCTATAAACTGGGGATGAAATGGTGTCTGATCTTTTCTCAGATTGTTTGTCTGTGTTGTATCATTTGGTGCTCAAGACAAGGCTATACTCACAAGCACAACTTTTGGATTTATGATGCAGTTCCACAGTTACTATACGGTATTGGCACAAACACCTATTTTGGTACATATTTAACAGCTATCATTGCCAATACGCCGCCACATTTACAAGGTGCTGTTTCTGGTCTACTTCAAACTGTCCAACAAATCTCCATTGCTGTTGCTAGCAGTCTTATCAGTTCCGTCACTGGTGTTATACTACTGAAACGTGGGGACCAACTATACAGAGAAGAAGTTTTCACCAAGATAAAGACTTGTTGGTATGTCTGTATGGGTTTGGAGTCTGCCATGATTATCTCATTGTGCTTTCTCCGTAACATGAAGTCATCCACACAAGAACATGCTCAAGAGATCAATGCTTCAAAAGAGTCTTCTGATAAAGGAGAGAAATTTGAATATTTCTCTAATGAGACAGAGGTTCATCTATAGCTTTTAATTATTTACCCTTGGAGTTGATCTTACAGTAGTCTCAAAAACATAAGATAACAAATTTTCTATTAAAACAAACATATGCAAGTAATTCAATGTTCACCACGTTTACGTAGTTGGAATGTAGTGTATAATGGGAAGATTTCATCCTTTGATTTGATCTCCACAGTGGAATTCTCAGAAATCTTGTCTAGTGAGGCTGATAATTCAATTTCTTTAGTGTCTAGATTGACATATCTTAGTAGTTTTTCTTCAGCTTCCAATGAGACAATCAATTTTTCCTCTGAGGACGTAATGGCAACAATAGTGTTGTCAAACTCGACAATTTTATCTAGTGTCAGTTTGTTTTCAGCGTCTAAATTCAGTATCACTAGAAGCTTGGTCGCTTCAACAAGCACGGCAATTTGTTTGGTCTTTTCTAATGGCACTATTTGAGAGACACAAATCTCCTGTAGATCACCAATCTCGTTTTGAAATTTAGATGGCGCTAGATGTAGTTCGTTCAAGTATGGTTGAACAACTTCTCTGATGTTGAATGAATTGTTTTGTTTGGCTTGGACCCAGTCCCATGAATATAGGAAATCGTCACCACCACCACTTATCAACGTAGTTTCTGAGAATTTTGGAACGACGACATTGGAAACATACTCCTTGTGACCAAATAGGAATGATTTGATAACGTAACCTTGTGGGTAGTGAGAGATTCTGATATGTTCATCACGATCCACAGTGATAACGTATTCTTTACCTTCGTGAGTACCGACTGTCAAGTCAGTCAGCATGGAAACATGGCCCAGAATTGGTTCAGTTTCGGCATTGATTTCCTTTGAAGCTTCTGAATCAATTGGGACAGAATAGACATCACCGAATTTGTCACCTAGTAGAACGTTCTTACCATCGGCAGAGGTAGTAATAGCACTTGGTCTCTTTGGGAATGGTTGTCTCTTGATCAATTTCAGGATGTTTTCTTCATTTGGGGTCAATTCAAAGATCACAGCGGCCTTATCTGAATCAGTGGCAGCAATCAAATGCTTTTCATCTTGTGTTAGATGTAGAGCTCTGATGTAATTGTAGACTTTTGGAGCACCTTCACCTGGTGTTGGGACTTTTGGTTCTGAGTTGTTGGATTTTCTCTTCTTCTTGGATGGCTCCTTGGCCTCGTTTTCGCTGATCTGTCTTTCCTGTTCCTTCTTGACCTTCTCTTTGATGCTTTCAGTGGTATCTATATCATCGATCCAGTATCCTATTCTGGCACCTGATTCTGAGTTGAAAACTTGGATTTGGTTCTGGGAAGTGGTGAAGAGCAAATCACCAGCCTTGTTTGAGACTAGAAGTTGGAATGGATGCTTCATTATCGTTATCAATAGCAAATTGACAGATACTTTTAGGCCCTTTGTATACATTTGAAATTTTTTTTGCCAGGCGATGAGCGCTCAAAAAAAATCCGCGAAATTGTGATTACGTAATTTATGGCTCTAAAGTGTGGAACTTCTACAGAATGGTTGTTTGGGCAGGAAGGAGAAGTCTTTATTTAAAGCAAGTTCAAAAGGTCCGAAGATTTTCTCCTATTATCCATTTATGTAGGATCCTCTCTCTGTTTTGAGCTGGTTTCAACTGTCGTGAGACTTCTAAATATCCGTAGACTTCAACTTCATGATGCATAATAGAAAAAAAATTTCAGGTACCCAGATAACCGAGATTGAGCTCAAGATCAGAACAAGATCCGTATGCCTCCTTGAGTCCCGTGCACGCCTTTATTCATTCCCCTCCTTCATTCTTTTATTCCTCTTATCTGCATTACAAAGTCATTCACTTGGTTTACAAATAGCATACACACTTCAAACAGTAATCATCATGTCACAATTATCTCATCATACTATCAAGGACGGTTGGTTCAGAGAAGTCTCTGATGAATCATTCCCCGGCCAAGCTCTAGAACTGAGAGTCAAACAGATCTTATACACTGGTAAATCTGAATTCCAAGACATCCTGGTGTTTGAAAGTACAGACTATGGTAATGTGCTGGTGCTTGACGGTATCATTCAAGTGACAGAAAGAGACGAGTTTGCATATCAAGAAATGATTACACATCTACCAATATTTGCCCATCCTAACCCTAAGTCCGTCCTTGTCATTGGTGGTGGTGATGGTGGTGTCTTGAGAGAAGTCCTCAAACATGATGACATTGAAAGGGTTGTCCTTGTGGAGATTGATGAAACCGTTATCCAACTGAGTAAGAAATACTTGCCAAACATGGGTTCTGCCTTCTCAGATCCAAAGATTAAAGTTGAACTGTGTGATGGTTTCAAGTATCTACAAGGTTTGGCTACATCAGACAAAAAGTTCGATATCATCATCACAGACTCCTCAGATCCAGATGGCCCTGCTGCTGCATTCTTTCAAAAGCAATACTTCCAACTACTATACAACTCATTAAATGACAACGGTATCGTCATCATGCAAGCTTCTGAAAATGTTTGGCTGAAGATTAACTTGTTGAAAGAACTGAAAGCCACAACTGCTGAAGTTTTCCCAAACGTTAAATACACTTACACCACGGTTCCAACTTATACTTCAGGCCAACTGGGTCTAATGATCAGTTCTAAAGATCCAAATTGCAAATTGGATGAACCAACAAGATCTTTCTCAAAGGAGAAAGAGCAAGAACTGTTCAAATACTACAACAGCGAAATTCATAAAGCTAGTTTTATCTTGCCTAACTGGGCCAAGAACTACCTAAACCAATAGATTTAATGCATGCATTTGAAAATATGATATCTAAACTGTACTAGAACCCACCGAATATGTCATCGATGGCGGATTTCTTCTTCTTACTCTTCTTAGCCTTGGCCTGTTTATCAACTTTGACTGAGTTCTCTTTCTCTGACGAGATCTGGGGTTTCTTGACCTTTTTGTCTCCAAAAATATCATCTATACTTCTCTTCTTGTCACTCTTTTTCTTTTTAGACCCACCAAATATGTCGTCTATGCTATTCTTGCTCTTCTTAATCGACTTCTCTATCTTTTCTTTCTTTTCAACCTTCTTCACTACCGGTTCAATAACTTCGCCAATCTCTTCACCTAAATCATCATCAACGTCCATGACATCTTCCCTTGAAACTTCTGGTTGACTTCTACCCTCCTTTCTATCGTTTATACCAGCGATCTTACCAACTTCGTGGTCAACTTTACTCAACATCCCAACTAGCGTCATACCAAGTGTAATGAATTGTCCAAGGGCAATGATCCCATTAAAAGCTCTATAGCACTTCTTAATAATAACAAACTTCAAATATCTCGCTATTTCAAGGACCTGACTGCCTTTTTCGAACTTCTTAGACGTCAGGCTGGACTCCAGCAGTGGTATAAGCTTCGTTAAAGATCTCTTCAAGGCATTGAAATGTCTCCACCACACAGAAGCCCGGTGCTGGTTCTTGTTTCTATGATACAGCAGCCGTATCAGACCGTATTCGTGTTTAAGTGCTTTGAGGTTTTCTTTTGGTATCAGCGACATTTCCTGTGTGTATTGTGTCACTTTTGTAGGGGACTTTTATCAAGCTAAAATCTTTATGCATTTTTACTATGGAGTAGTGGCTCTACCGGCCAATTTTACGCCAAAATAAAAAATTCGCGCTGGAAATGAGTTTTGTACTCATCCAAGGCCAAGGCAAGACATAAACCCACTTCACGCCACTGAGAAATGATGGATCCCACTGAAGAAACGCTGAAAATCATCCAACTTCGAGACAAGCTGCTCTCCCAGGAAACTCCGGCTACAAAACGTCTGAAAATAGAGAAGAAAATACGGGCAGACTATAACAGAACCAGTCATTACAAGAAGCTGATAAGAAGCGGAAGACTCGATCTAATAGACAAGGAAAACAGAGAGCTACTGTTTACTCCGTATGATCAGCTGGAGAAAGCTTACTATGATGCATACAAGGCAAGAAAAGAGCGTGATGATGACACTTCCAAAGAGAACAAACAGCCGGTGGTGAACCCTAAAGATGCCTCTTTCTATGATGATGAGTCTCCAAAGAAACCAAGTCCAGTGGCTAAAAGAGAGAAACCACACCAAGCTCCGCCTCCACTGCCACAACAGCAACAGCAACAGCCACCTGCTCCAATTTCCAACGCTCAATTCAATAACCTGGCTCGCCCACCACCTCCACCTCTGTCCTCATATAACTCATCTCCTAACTTCCCAGCCGCATTACCTCCACAACAGCCAGTCAATCCACAACAAACTACTCCATTACCTCCAAATCTGATGTTTCCTCCAATGTGGCCAACACAATACCCGGTTCCCCTGCCAAACCAACCTCATTACCAGCAGTATCAACCTCCAATGCCACCCCAGCAGCCACAAAACCTACAACAACCTGCTTACAATCAGTTCCAAGCTCACTACTACCAACAGTTGCTGCAACAGTTTCAACAATTCCAGCAGTTACAAGAAATGCAAAAGAGACAACAGTAGGAAGGAGCAGAAATGCGCTGATTTTCATGACTTGATGACACTTTATAGACTACGAATAGACCATTGTTTTTAGTTGTACATTGTCCAGTAGCACTAACCTTTCAAGAACTTTTTGAATCTCGAGCGTTTACCAGACTTATCACTTGAGTTAGAAATCATAGAATCAGCTCTGTTCAAATCATCCTGTACGTGTCCAGGAATGTTTCTTTGTGGTTGAGGTTGGTTCTGTGGAACAGGTATTCTCCTCTCCAGTGGCTTTTGTAACAGATGGGCAGGAGCCTTTGTAGGTCTTTGAGCTTCGAAATCTGGCTTCAACTTCAAGTATTGTCTCAAGTTTGACAAGTTTTTAACCTCATGCAGGAACTTCTTTGGTGTCAAGATCTCATCTGAGCCAATGATCACCTCTTTATCAAATTTCACTGATAATTCATAGGCTGTTCTCAGTTCTGAATGAGTGGCACCACCGGCGATGAAGTAAAAGATTCTTTGTTTTGGAGGTTGGAATTGAGTGTTCTGCTTGGCCCAGGCAGGTCTATGCTTTGGATTCTTCAACGAAGTGGTGGAAGTGGAGTGGGTTCTTGAGATGTCTGTTTCCAAATCGATAGGCTTGTCTTTGATGTATGGGAATCTCTCATCACTTAGTGTATTGGAAATAACATTTGAGATGATTGAGTTGATGGCAGGTCTGAAACGGGATGTGTTGAAAGACCCCTCGTTCACAGTTTCATGTAAGAACTCTCTTTTGAAGATTGATTTGGATTTCAAATTTGGTTTGATTAATTTGAACCCAATAGTTTCCACGTTTGAAATGTATTCAAGAGCAGATTGCAATTCTTGTGGTTGTAAGATGCCCATGAAATTGAACAATTTGATGTAGTCCTTCTCGATCAACCCACCTCTGTATAGACCATACAACAAGATCAACCTCAACTTGTCTTCAAATGCATGATTTGGGTTGTTTAGCAATTGAATCAGCGTATCAGCCAAATTTTTAACACGTTCATTATCAATATCAACACCAAATGAGGCCAAGTTTTGTTCGAATTCTGCCAATTCTGCCAAGTTCTTCTCACCGTTAGTCAACAATAGATCTTCAACTAACGATTTATGCAGCACGATTCTTCTTCTTTCTTCATCAAAACCTTTCAGTCTTGCCACAGCTGTCAAGATATCTGAAGTGGACTTGATGTTAGATCTATCAACAAGCATTTGATTCTTTGTAAAGAACTCTTCTAATCTTGAAGTGACCAATTCTTTGGCGTCAATGATGTGCAAATGACGTAGTTTCACCCAGTCAGGATCAGAATCATCCAACTTAGATTCCTTAGGCTCCTTGATACCCTTTTCATTCTCAGCTTCATATTTATAAATATCATCATCACGAATAGGTTTCAAATCGTAAGCCATGGCTTGGTATGTGAATTCATGAAGTAATGGGGCAAATAAATCAGCTGTTCTGTCACCTATGATGAATATGGAACGTTGTCTTGTGGACGTTGGAGGGAAATCAGGGTTTTTTCTTGCATAGTCGTCTAATTGGTCTTGAAACTCTGTAGCAATCATCTTTGGTAGCACTGAAGCGTTGAAATAGCCGTCATTTTCATTTGGTACGTAGTATCTGATGATTGGGTATTCTCCTGTCAGGACACAGACGTTGACAAGGGCAGTAGCTGTATTTTGGACTGTGGCTGCCACAAGGTCATGGCATTGGCTGTTGTAGAAGATTTGTAATGAGTTTGGGTTATTAGTGATGAAGGCATTGGATTCCTTGGGACTTATGCATAAATTGAATTCTTTGAAGGTTTGTAAGTGTCTCTGTAGGATAACATTATCTTGTATAGCTTTTGCAATACTCTTGGTCAGACCTGGAAGGAAGAAGATATGAGCAGCTTTGTACCTTGTTGGGGAAATTTTGTAATCACTCAACAAGCAATCAACAGAGTATTCACATGGCTCTAGAATATAGATAGCCTCTACCCCGGATCTTGTCTCTCTTTTGGCATCTACTCTTTCAAGGACTGTTAGACATTGTTAGTTTCAATTACTGCAGGATGTGTAGTTTCATAGTCAACATACCAGTGACAATGTTTAGCAGTTCAGAAGGTTCGACAACTTCGGTGATCAAAGACCACGTCAGTTGGTCCAGTATCAGGATCTTGTAGCCATTGGCAGTTCGTATGCCCTGGATCAGGTCTAGGATGTCTTTGTAGATGTTAGTTCTGTAACAATAGGATGAAACTGATCAAAGCCTGGGAGTAATCCACTCTCAGATCAAAGAACAGGTACAGTTTCCAGCCAGAATGGCCACTGTCTAGGAAATGTCACTCACGGTTCCGCTGGAGATCTATCAGCGAGGTGGCCATCTTTTGTACGCGGTTCAGGGTCCTTATTTCTGCCTGGATTGGTGCAGATTTCAACTCGTTCCTGTCGAAGAGGCTTCAGCTGTGGAACGAGAACTTAGCAAAATATCCAAATTAGGACATCTGCCTATTTTGGTAATTGCCTATTCGGGTAGTTGTCGTTTGCCCGTAAAGCGATGGCAGAATTTCAGATTTCAGAGATTTCAACAAAAGTCCTGATTTAACTGCTTTTGTGCTACTTCACCGCCATTTCGCCACTCAATCGCTCTCAAGGGGACACCTTCCACTTTCTAAGTCTCCACAATTCGCGCTCACTTCCACAGCGGCTCCAAAGTTCCCGCTCATTCCAGGCGCAGCCACCACATTTTTATGAAGTCTGTTCTTTTTGTGTCAAATCCCACCTTTCCCGCTGAGCTTCACATTACACAAAGAGAAGATCCAGTATAAAACCACGGCCAGATCCGGTGTCTATTTTCGGCATTCGACTCTTTGTCCTCCAGCTTTACAGTCCTTAGTCATCGACATCCTTGACTTTTGAACTATTGCTACATTTGCTATCAACCACTTCTACTACTTTGAACTTTACTTCCCATCAAGTATGTACGACAGACCACCAATGCCTCTCCCACAGGAGACTTCTGCCTCTGATGACAAGAAAGGTTCCAAGATTAACAAGCTGATCAACAGATTCAAGAAAATGACCCATCAAGAGACCAACCAAGAACAAGCCACTCCGGTCGAACAACAGACTTTGCAGTCCACTCCTGCCGTTACTCCAACAGCTGATATTTTCAGTACTGCCATTGCCACTGGTGCTCCTCCTTCTTTGTTTGCCCATAAGACCCATCAAGTTACTCCCCAAGGTTTAGTTAACAACAATGGTGGTAAACCAATCGGTACAAACAAGTTCTACGCCAATTTCTTACTAGGTAACCAGACCCTACCTGCTTGGCCACAACCTCATTCAATCTGGTTTTCTAAAGACACAGGCTACGAAGGCTTAGCTATCCATCATGTCCCAGCATCAGATTTTGTCTCAGGCCCTGATGCCAGTGCTAACCCTGTTCAGTACTTCTTTGGTCCAACAGGTGTGAAAAGTGTTGTCTTTGGTTCTGAAGATTTTGATAGTAACACTTCATTGAACGTTCTCAACATCAATCATTTGTCCACTGACATTCAATTACAGAGTAAGAGTGCTGGTTATCTAACTGTTCCATTGGTTCAAGGTGCTGGTTTTGTTTCTGGTATCTATTACAACTTGATTCCTAAGTTGACAAGTGTTGTTGGTTTTGCTTCTGTTACAGGTGATACATCCCCAAGAACTGGTATCCAGAAATACAAGGTCAAACTAAACAATAACAGAACTTGGACCTTATACGTTACAATTCCTAGTGGTCAAAAACTAACTTTGGCCTTGAAGGACGGTGCTATTGTCTCAAGTAACTCAGTGAATGGTGCAGTTTTTCAAATTGTTGCTAGTGATTCAGATGCCTTTGATAATGCTGCTGGTGCTTATCCAACGCGTGCGGCATTAACCGGTTCCACATCTGGTAATACTGGTAATTACTCCATTGTCTACAGTGTTACAGGCTCATCCAACTCTGGTAAAACTGCGTTGTTCGCTCTTCCTCATCATGTGGACACCTTAACTGGTAGTTCTGCTACAAAGACGAGCTTACAATTACAAACTATTACAAAGGGTATTGCCACAGGGTTTATCACCAACAGATTTGACTTCAAGATAGATATCCCAGCTGACAAAGGGTTGGATCCATATTCAGCTATTAGCGGTGCCAGCCGCAGTTATTCCTCCAATGTCTTGAGTCACATCAAGACTGCTGCTCAAAGTGACGTCGCGAAAGATGTTGCTTCTGAATCAAACGTTGACTCAATGTACTTTGGTGGTAAGGTTCTAGCCAAATATGCTTGGGTCTTATACGTTACTCATTATGTGTTGAAGGACACATCCTTAACCAACACTTTGTTGCCAAAATTGAAGACTGCCATTGAGAGATTCTCCAACAACAAGCAGCAATATCCATTGGCTTATGATACTACTTGGAAGGGTATTGTTTCCACTGCTGATCCAGCTTCTGACTTCGGTAACGCTTATTACAATGATCATCACTTCCACTACGGTTATCACATTTTGGCTTCAGCAATCACTGCCAAAGTTGATAAAGATTTGGGTGGTTCATGGATCAATGGTGTTAAAGGTTGGGTTAACACATTGGCAAGAGATATCGCCACTCCATTCGATGGTGATGATTATTTCCCGGCTTTTAGATCTTTTGATTGGTATAACGGTCATTCTTGGGCTAAAGGTGTCTATGAATCTGGCGATGGTAAAGACCAGGAATCATCATCTGAAGATTACAATGCCTACTTGGGTTTGAAGATCTGGGGTAATGTTGTTGGTGATTCTGCTTTAGAAGCTAGAAGTAACATTCAATTAGGTATTTTGAAGCACTCTGTTGGTACTTACTTCTTGTTATTGGACAGCAACACCGTTCAACCAAAGAACTTTATTAAGAACAAAGTCACTGGTATCTTATTTGAGAACAAAGTTGATCACACCACTTATTTTGGTAACAACCTAGAATATATTCAAATGATTCATGCCATTCCTGTCACCTCACTAAGTTCTTACTTCAGAAGCCCAGAATTTGTCAAGGAAGAATGGAATGAAAAATTGGAGGCTATTGTTGGTAATGTTACAGATGGTTGGAAAGGTATCATTTATTTGAACGTTGCATTGTTTGATCCAAATACGTCTTGGAACTTCTTTTCAGGTAGCAGTTTCCAAGATGCTTATCTAGATGGTGGTCAATCAAAAACATGGTCCTTAACTTATTCAGGGGCCTTTGCATCTGCATAATTTGGTTTATTACTTGAGTTTGATACTACAAGTTTATAAAAGTTCATATGATGTTTGGTCGATTGTAGAGTATTCGTGCTTTGTCTCTGTCTCGAGCTGCTTACGCTTACGGTCCTCTTTTGGTCTTTTGGTCTCTCGGCTCCAAGCTTATAAAATAAGCCAAGAAGGCTCCAGAAAAGCCGGAGAATTCCATGGCCAACCAGAGTCACAGAATTACAAAGACGAAATTATTCAGTGTGGGTGAGAATGTTCAACTTACGAACACAACATGGCCAAATAACTGGCTGAAAGTAGCAATTGACCGTAATCTTAACCCATGAAAGTCCAAACACCCAGAGATACCCGAGTTTCAGGCCCTGTCGATCATCAATCACAATTTCATCACCTCTGAGATAAGAAAAATCTCGATCCCAGACGAAATGGACGATTCCTGATCTGAATCAACAGCGTACGCGTAGTGTCCACTTCTCGGGCTGGTACACTCCAGAACAGTGCTGAATTCACGCTTGTCCCATGGAACACTGTGCTTCGAGCTTTCCAACCAATGAAAATGGGCAGTTTTTCATGTTTCATGTGTTTACACGCTTGTTGTTCCGAGATTTCTGAAAAGGGAAAGGACAATCCCCAATCGGGCTTGTGTGCTAAAAATAGTTTTCGAAATGGAAAATTTTCCGAGTTCAAGACAATTCCCACTTTTTACACCAAAAATTGTTGCTCCACGGGTAAAAAATCATCAAGATACAAGATTTAGTTCAAGTTAAAAGGCAATTGCCAAACTATCGTAGGATTGAATGAATTGAACTACAACATGTATGACAAAAACTCTTTACTATCCAATTAAATCGTTCATTTTACATTGTATAAAAAAGAGCCTTGATGAGGTATCAACAGCTAAATTATTCAACTTAGAATAATAGAGCAACACCAGCGGCAACAGCGGCAACAGCTGGAACGGCCTTGACAGCGGCACCTTCGAAGGTGGAGACTGAGGCGGTGGTGGAGACGTTCTTGGTGGCTGGAGCAGTGGTGGAAGCAACAGAGGATTCTGGAGCCTTGGTGGTGGTCAATGGACAGTAAGTGGTGTATTCAGTAACAACGTTGTCAATGGTTTCAGTGACAACGGTAACACCGGTGGTGACTGGAACTTCAGAACATTTGTTTTCGGAACAAGAAGTAACAGTGATGACAGTGGTGGAGTTGGAAACGACTTCAGCGGTGGAAGTAACGTTAACGTAAGCAGCAGAAGCAACGGAGGCAGCAGCGGTTAGACCTAAGACAGTTGAGAATTGCATTTTGATTAAGCGAATGTAAGAAGTTGGGATTCGGGATGATTCAAACTGATAGGAATTGGGTAGGAGAAAAAAGAGGAATCGGGGCCTTTTATAATTTTTGCAAGTTGGGAGATCTTTGGGAAAAATTTCAACTCTCCGGTCTTCATGCATGGTGACTTTTAAAGTTTTCGTTGTTTACGTTTTTTTGTTCTTCTTTTGCGGCAGACAGGGGACAAATAGGACAAACTACCACCGCGATTTCCCTAAAAGGGAAGCCTGCTGCCCGAATTTGGCAGGAGCCCACTCCTTTCGCAAGGAATGTCCGGGACAAGACCCAGCCCTGTTTGGGACAGATGTAAACAAATGCGTCAACCTAGGCAACAAGGGTCGTAAAAAGAAAAGAGCCCCAAACTTCTGGAGCAAGCGCAAAAGAAAAGGGCTATCAACCATCCATCGAATCTACCTGTGAGTGGAATTTGTGTGGTGAAAGACCTCAATTACACCCTGAAATTGACTGAGTTGAGCTTGCTACAAAAGTTTTTCCATGTTTCACATCTCGGACATCCACGCGCTGGGCTGCTATCTCTGTATCTTACAGCCAAATCTGGTGTCTCTCCGTGACTGATTCCGTAAACGCTGCGCAGCTGCCATGGGCCGATTCTCGTTGCGCTGTGGGTTTCTGCCCACTGCCCACGTCCCCCAGGCAGAAACCGTCCTTCCAGGAGCCCCAACTCCCAGTGGGGCTCTGCCTGGCTATGACTCGTGCATCCTGCTGCCGGTTCTATATATAGCCCGCCTACGCAAAACTTCCTTGCCCTTCTACTAACTTCCAGAGATCGGTGATGTCTGACTGATAGATGGACATAGGCTATCGGTATCAGCTGGAGCTGGACTACGGGAATTAGAGTTTCCATGGTGGTTGGTTCTAGAGGCCGTGCTTGGGTCTGTGCCAGCTCTTGTTTCCAACGTCTCGGCCAAGAACGTCCAAGATCCAGCGTTTCACCTCGAGCAATTTTTTATTTCCCTGAACCTTGATCCCAATTCGATCTCGCTAAAAAATTAGGTTTCCTTTGCTCTTTTCTTTTGCGAGGCATTGGCGATATGACAGATCAAAATTCCACTACGTAAGTACATATCCAGCCATCTTCTCCTGCTCCTCGTGCTAAATTCAGATGCCACTCCACAGAGGCTAAAAAATTAACATGATGCACGCCAGCAAAAAGGAATGGGAATTTAGATCATAGGGTACGAATCTCTGCTATTATGACGTAGAAACGTACTCGACTATGTATTGAAACAAGCTAAGCAAGCTAATTTTCATGATCTAGAAGTCACAGGCAGCTAGAAATAGAACACAGAGGCACGTTGCAGATGGCTTTGACCTGTTTTAGTGGTTGATGCTTTTGAGCTCATCACCTCGCTAAATCTGCGCTATTGTTCAAGATCGTAGCTGCTGTAAAAGCCCCCTTTTTACAGAGATTGGCCTGGAGCAGCACAGCTTTTCCTGCCTACGAAGAGGATTCTTCTGGGGGGCTTTGGGCCTGTCTGGCCTGTCTCTCTGCCTGTGCGATGTAAGGCCCTGCCGGCGTCCTGGCTACAGCGTTAATAATAGGGGGGACAAGCCCTTCTTCAGATCAGCCTAGCTCTGTCTAGACTCTGGGCTCTGGGCTCAGTACCTTTGTCTCTGGTGGTCTCTTATCACTTATCGCGCCCCGTCTCTCTTTTTTCCAGCTTGGTTGCACGCTATAGCCATGGCTTTTTGTCTGTCTCTAATCTGGAGGACAGGTCCCAAACGCAGCGATTGTTCACATAAAGGGTACAGACATGAACGAGTTAACATACCCACCAAACTACGAACCACTAAACAATAACAAACACCCCTTTAAGTAGACACCCTTCATTCGATCTCCACAGTAACAGCACCAACAAGGGTGGATCTCCCTCCTTGTAAAACTTGTTGTTGTTTGTTTACTTGGACCAGCGTTTCAGTATTTGCGCAGTCGTGCCCTTCTTCAAGCGTGAATATCTGGGTCTTAACTGAAAAAAATCGGAAAAAAAAAATAAAAAAACTTAACTTTTCAACGTTTTCACAGACTTTTTTTTGTCCCGATGTATAGATGCGTCAAAGCGCAGCCCTCTTGTCCTCTGTCTGAAAAGCGTCCGCCTCTTTCCTCTCTCCAGGTCGCGACAGCTGACTAAAAAGTGCTAAAAACAGTTCTGGCAGAGAGCTGCTGCTTGAAGATCAGCCATGTCCTTTTAAGTGCCATTTTTAGGCTGAACCCTGAGCCCAGGTACCTCTAGCATAGACGTTAGTACCAAAGACAGCTTCCCACTATTTACAAACACGCTATTTGCATTTTGCCGACGAGCAATTCGGTGCTTTGATCAACCGTGTTTTTATGTCCCACCACAAGTTTTTTTTCGGGCGCGTCAGGGGACCAAAAGGTAAACAAAGAAGCTTTTAAGTTTTAGCCAGATCTGGGGATATATCCTTGAACTCGAGGGCGTCTGTTTTGTGTACGTTTTGCCACTTTGGGCAATTTCTCAGATGGAACGATACAAGTTATGCACATCAAAGATTCTCTGGCCCTTGCCACCTGCACCTCTCTTTCATGACGAACCTCCTGGGGGTGGTCCCACTCAGGCCCGAATTTGCGGGTCTCTTTGTCGGGCTTCGGTGTTGATGTTTACGATCGGGCTTTTGACAACATGAACTGGGAACGCGATTAGATGGCAAGTGGGGAATGGTGCGTAGACCTTGTAGCTGTCCTCGTACTCTCTAAAGTAATGTAGATTAATCTCTGAGTCTCTCTGAGAACAATAGTGCTACTCTCGTAGCCTAAGCATCAAATTTGACAGAGTTATTACCAAACTCAAACACCACTTAAATGTAACTTCTAAGACTACTACAGGCCAATTCAGAGGCCACATTTATGCCACTATAGACTGTTAAATCGTCTAATAAAATGGTCGAAATTTTTATCTGCATTTACTTCTATCATTTTGAATTTAATTAACAAAAGTTGACGTATCCTTTTTAAAATCTCTTTAACAATGAGAGTCAAAATGCCGAGGTAACTCGTTGCAAGCGGTAAAGATTCAAAATGACGTCATGATGACATCAGCAGAATAGTACCAGCCATTAAAGTTGGTTGGAGACGAGCAGTTGCACTAAAAAAGTACACGTAAAATGGATTAAATTTTTAGGGAGTTTTCCCAGAGACACACAGAGAGCCAGGTACAATCACTGGAGATACACAGAGGTGTTTTGATCAGCTACAAGTGCCAGTTTCTTCCCCAGACCCGTTTGGATAAAGAGCAATCAAGGTTCACAGAAAAAGACGGCGAAAAAAGGAAAAAACAACACCTAAACACTGTACTTCAAGCCAAACTCAAACTAAAAATAACACACTAAATTCCTGGAGACACACGCCATTGTTCACCAAGGCCTCCACGAATCTTCCTAAAGAACTACCACATTTCTTTCCCCCACCAGTTTGCGCCCCATTTCCACTACTTACCAGCTTGTGCTCCACATTCTTTGGCCCTTTTGCTAACTCATAGCACATAACTCACAAATACATCAACAATGTCACAAGAAGAGTTTGTCAGAACCCAGATATTCGGTACTGTGTTCGAGATCACCAGCCGTTATACCGACTTGAACCCTGTCGGGATGGGTGCCTTTGGTCTGGTCTGTTCTGCTAAGGATAAGTTCACCGACCAAAATGTCGCCATCAAGAAGATTATGAAACCGTTCTCTACCCCAGTGTTGGCCAAGAGAACCTATAGAGAATTGAAACTATTGAAACATCTAAGACATGAGAACTTGATCACTTTGGAAGATATCTTCCTTTCACCATTAGAAGACATCTATTTTGTCACAGAGTTACAAGGTACTGATTTACACAGATTATTGACCTCAAGACCATTAGAAAAACAATTCATCCAATACTTCCTATACCAGATCCTACGTGGTTTGAAATACGTCCACAGTGCAGGTGTCATTCATAGAGATTTAAAACCTTCCAACATTCTTATAAACGAGAATTGTGACTTGAAAATCTGTGATTTTGGTCTAGCTAGAATTCAAGATCCTCAAATGACAGGTTATGTCTCCACAAGATACTACAGAGCTCCAGAGATCATGTTGACATGGCAGAAGTATGACGTTGAAGTTGATATCTGGTCCGCTGGTTGTATATTTGCCGAAATGATCGAAGGTAAACCTTTGTTCCCAGGTAAAGACCATGTTCATCAATTCTCCATAATAACTGAACTATTAGGTACTCCACCTGATGATGTCATTGATACCATTGCTTCTGAAAACACATTGAGATTCGTCAGATCTTTACCAAAGAGAGATCCAGTGCCACTAAGTGAAAGATTCAAAGGTGTTGAACCTGAAGCCATTGATTTATTAGAAAAGATGTTAGTTTTCGACCCAACAAAGAGAATCACAGCTGCTGAAGTGTTGGAACATCCATATTTGGCCCCATACCATGATCCAACTGATGAACCTGTTGCTGAAGAGAAGTTCGATTGGAGTTTCAACGATGCTGATCTACCTATTGACACATGGAGAGTCATGATGTATTCTGAAATCCTAGATTTCCATCAAGTTGAGAACAACATTAATTAAAGTCCCCCTTTTGTATAATAATAATGGAAATCGTATTGTTTAAATTAGACTACACCGTTGTTAATATCGTAATGATATATTATAATTTCTCTAAGTACAAAACAGGGGTGAACAAAGACCATCATTCTTGGCCAGAATTCACTAATGAATAGAATAGACCTTCTTTGTTCTTTAGTAAATTCTCTGGGGAATCGAATTCCTTAACTTCACCTTTATCCAACACAATGATCTTATCACTATCCATGATGGTGTTCAATCTATGGGCAATAGTCAAGATGGTACGATCTTTGAATTCAGATCTGATGGTTTCTTGAAGGACCTTATCAGTTTCAACATCAACAGCAGCAGTGGCTTCATCCAACACTAGGATCTTTGATGGGATCAATAAAGCTCTAGTCAAACACATCAATTGTCTCTGACCCACGGATAAATTGGAACCACCTTCGTTCAATTCAACATTCAAACCTTCATTTTTATCACCACTCATAGCAATGACATGATCTTTCAAATGTGATAACTCCAAAGCTCTCCAGATTTCTTCATCAGTGTATTTACCAGTAGGATCAATGTTTTCTCTGATCGTACCTTCAAACACTTGTGAATCTTGTGGAATGATGGATAGATGATGTCTCAAGTCTGAAAGACCAATTGTGTTAGTTGGAATACCATCAATGACAATTTCACCACCTGCAGATTCAATGATTCTGTATAGGGCCAATGTTAATGATGATTTACCAGCACCGGTTCTACCAACAATACCAATCTTTTCTTGTGGTTTAATGGTCAAATTGATATTTTTCAACACTAGCCCCAAATCCTTTCTGTATCTTGTGGAATAATTGTTGAATTTGATCTCACCTTTAGAAGGCCATGTGATTGGTGGTCTTGGTTCCACAATTTCAGCAGCTTCAGGTTCTAATTCACTGTATTCCTTGACACGTTCCACGGCAACAATGTTGGTTTCAACTTCAACAGTCATTCTAACGATCCAGTTCAAAGCTTGGGTGATTGATAGTGAGTAGGAAACACTTAAACCAACGGTACCAGCTGAAATATTACCGTATTTCAAAGTCAAGATGGTCAACCCAGAAGCGGCCAAGATGATGATAGAACCCAAGAATTCTAATCTGACAGCTAACCAACGGTTAGCATTGACACTTGGGAAATAAGCACTCATGTTGTTATCAACTCTGGATTGATTGATATGTTCAAATCTTTCAACTTGTTTAAACCCACGGATCGTAGAAGTACCACCTAATGATTCTTGGAAATGAGCATAAATAGGAGATCTTGTCAATGAATCCAATCTTCTTAATTCTCTTGAGGTTCTCATGTAATACTTTTGATAATAAGAGTAGACAACCAGCACTGGAATGATGATCAAGACGAATTGCCAAGTGGAGAAGATGATAACCAACACTGTCAAACCAACTTTAACACTGTTAACTAGGAATTGTGAAAAAGTTCTAGCCAAAATTTCATCAATCTTGTACATATCATTGGAAAATCTGTTCAAGATACGACCAATTGGAGTGGATTCAAAGAATTGCATAGGAGCTCTCAAGACACTGTTGACCATGTTGTTGTGTAATTTCTTGGAACCTTCAATAGAACAGAATTGCCATAGGATGATAGCTTGTAAGAAAACGGCAAATGAACCACCAACACCTAATAAGGCATAGATACCTAGGTAGAAGGCAGCATTTGGATTATCACCAAACTTTGTGTTAACTTCAGACCAATGTTTCAACCAATAACTTGAAATGACGTTCAACAATTGTGGGACACAGACAAAACACAGAAAGACACCGACATACTTTGGATTACAAGCCTTAGCGTACTCCAAATAGACACTCCATTTGACTTTACCTTGTTGACGGCCTTCTCTTTGGCCGTCTTTTTCATCATCATCAAATCTGATGGTCTTCAAAGTAGAAATGGAGGCTCTTCTTAATGACAGGGAATCACCATTAGTTGTTAGGTCATCTTCAGAGGTTTCATCAGATGAAATCAAATCTTCAACGTTGATAGCTTCTTCTTTGACTTCTTCTTTTTCTTCCTTCTTAGCAGAGCCATACTCTTCAATCAATTGATACAAACCGGATTCAGGATTCTTAGTGACATCTTTGAAACAACCATTTTCAGTAATGACACCATCGACAAGCAATGAGATGTTATCAGCAATAGACAGGACAGAGATCTTGTTTGTAGTCAAAATCTTAGTCTTTGAAGCCAACAAACCCTTTGGACCCAAGACATGATCAACCAAATGCTTACCAACGTGCTCATCAACAGCAGCTAATGGGTCATCTAACAAGTAGACATCAGCACGAGCATAAACGGCTCTAGCTAATGAAATTCTAGCCTTTTGACCACCGGATAGGGAAATACCCTTTTCACCAACCAAAGTTCTATCACCATCGGCCAAGATCTTGAAATCAACAGTCAGAGCACAGGCTTTGATAGTTTTTTCATAGAAGACTGGATCGTATTTGTGACCAAACAAGATGTTATCCTTGACAGTACCGTTCATGATCCATGGTAATTGTGAGACATAGGCAATGTTACCGGCAATAGAGACAGAGCCATCGATTCTGTATAGGTCACCGAGAATACTTTGAATTAGGGCAGATTTACCAGCACCAACTTTACCAACAACACAAGACAATTCACCTTTCTTAGCAGTGAAGTTAACATTGGCCAAGGCAACTTTGTAAGTTGGATGTCTTTGCCATAGAAATGTACCTTTCTTAACGGAAACGGAAACATCACCTTTGTTCTTAGCCTTTTCCAAAAATTGGACAGCGTCGGTTTGTAATTCTTCAGAAGTTAAGAATGAGGTCAGTCTACCAATAGCGACTTGAGCTTCAACTAATGAGGTGATAGCCATTGGTAACACAGCCAATGGGAAAGATAACAAGTTGAATAGTGACAAGGCAGGGAAGATCAGATCAGTAGTCAAAGGTTTCTTTTCCCACCAGATGTAGACGGCAAAAGTAGAACAGGAGACCATGAATGGAGCAATATTGAATTGAAATGAAGTCAATGCTTGGACCAAGGACATCTTTCTCAAGTTTCTCAATTCCTTGTCGTTTCTAACATGGTTCAACTTGGCCTTGTATGGATCTTCCCAACCGTATAATTTCAAAGACTTGATGTTGTTCAAGATCTCAGAAATGACTCTAGTTCTTTCATCTTTGTTCTTCATTTGGATCTTTTGCAATTTCTTCATGTATCTCATGATGATGGAGTTTAATGGAATGAAAATGATCATGACAATGACACCGATCCACATGGAATTACCTAACAAGTTGTACAACGAGACCAAACATAGCAAAATTTGGAATGGGCCTGACCAGATGAAAGTACCCATGTTTGTGACTTCTTGTAATCTTTGGGTATCAACAGACATCAAGTTCACAATGTCACCGGTGGCTCTTTGGCCTCTTTCTTCACTTGACAATTTCAAAGATTTCTTGTAAATGGTAGCAGTCAATGACGATTTGATGTTCATACCAACGTTGAACAAGTTCCAGAAGTATTGATGTAAGAATGAAGTTTGAGAGATCGAAATAATAAACATGGCAAAGACGATCATGAAACCTTTGGAGATTGGTTCTGGGTTGTCTGAATTGTAAGTGTTGACAAATTGAATCAAGAATTTCAACATGTTCGGTTGACTGAATTGTAAAATATCTTGTAAAGCTTTGAAAAGACCACCAATAATGATTTCTTTACCAAAGGTTTCCAGGATGGTTAGACCTAAAGATGGGGTATCAGTGGCTTCAAGTCTCTTTCCCCAATTCTTTTCAAATTGTTCAGATCTGAATTTTGACTTGAATTCATTGGATAACTGTGGCAAATCGTCTTCAGTCAAGAATTGATCATAACCACGTTTCATCAATGGAGTCATCCATGAGAATGTGATCAATGAAAAGAAGTCAGCATAGTCATAAGGATTCTCGTCCTTGTTCAGTGGTTGATAAGTCTGAGGCTTTCTTGGTAGCCAACTGACTAACAGAGTGAACAATGAGGTGAATAATTGGAAAACGGTCAAGACGTACAAGTCATGGTCAGTCTTTGGTCTCCATTGGAAGTTCAATAGTCTGAAAGCATGTGCAATCGTGCTGGCAAACCAGTAGAATAAGACAGATGAGGTGGTGACTCTGGAGTAGAAGTAATCAGAAACAGACAATGGTAAACCGACAAGAATCAAGACAAAAGTTTGAAAGATTGGCTGAACCAATTTCCAATCGGTCTTGACAGTGATAGTGTGGTCAACATGGGTAGCAGTGGCAATTGATAAGGCGATGGACAAAGTGACCAGGATGATTCTGGAGTAGAAAATCCAGTTCTTTCTGAACTTTGTGACATCTTTGGCCTTTGACCTTATCTGATAAAGGGCCTTGGAACCAATCAGCAACAGGAACCCGTTCAAGGCAGTGAAGACGACACCGTTGATGAAGCACTGTGTCAGGTCGGCGTATTGAGAGGAGACTGGGCCCCAGCCTTCCTTATCATGACACCAATAGCCACAATCGATGACTTTCTTTGCCAGCAACGAAAAGGTCTCTTCGGGCACGTTCTCAGCCACAACTGGCCTTTGACGGAACAGCAGCGAGCTCATCTTGTTCTTTTGGCGGTGAAAACGGAGAAGCTCTGCTAGTCTTGGACTGAGTGTTTGGGAATTTGTCTGTGTTGTGGACACTTTTCAAACTTGGCTAAATTTTTATTTTTCCATCTTCCACTTCACTATCAGTGTGTGTCGCCTACCGAAAAAATTAATAAGCAGTACAAGATAGTGCAAAAGAGTGCCAAAGGAAGGAGAATTTCGGAGTTTCAAAGTCAATTCTGGGCGTGAAGGCTGGTGGTTTATATTATACTTGACTTTAGGCCCGCATTATAAGCTCAAAGGCCTTTTTAAAGGAGCATTTCGCAATTCGTAGTGCGATCGGAGCCTATGATTGGCCAAAGGGCATCTCGGATTTACAGGAGATACAACTCCGAGAACGATTTCCATGGAATAGGCAGAGTTACATGAGCTCGTAACAGGCTAGAGATTATCAGTGAGGTTAGTGTCACCTTCATAGTGGAGTACATTTTCTTCAGTGAGAACAATCGTGAGCCGGTGTCTCTTTTTGAAAGATTTTGAGCTTTTGCATTGTGGAGTAGAGGACAATAGGCAAGCCAAGGAATACTATGAGAGCTCTCAATTTACAAGTATTCATAGCTACAATCATCAGCTAACTACTCATTGCCATTAGTTAAACAGTTTCGTGAATCAATTACT
This sequence comes from Taiozyma rabaulensis, assembly GCA_030574855.1. Taxonomy (NCBI): domain Eukaryota; kingdom Fungi; phylum Ascomycota; class Saccharomycetes; order Phaffomycetales; family Wickerhamomycetaceae; genus Taiozyma; species Taiozyma rabaulensis. Next base: position 40,686 of record JAJMFP010000223.1, read on the forward strand.
GTAAGTGGCCTTGGTCAATTGGACAACTCATAAACCTCCACTAGACTTTTGACTTACAACTCCTTCAAGACTGAATCAGCAGAACTGACAGTGACTTCACCAACGGTTTTTTCCTGGCCCAAGTAGTCAACTTTACCATCTTTAACCACCAATGCGAAACGTGAAGAAGCTTCACCCAATGGAGGAACTTCCTTAGTGCTTAGACCCAAAGCCTTGATGAATTGCAAGTCCACGTCTGAGGCAAAGATGATCTGGTCCAACTTGTCAGCGACATCGAATGATTTGGCCCATGCCTTTTGGGTGAACAAATTGTCCTTGTTGACAACGATGATTTTGGCACCTTTGGCTTGGAACCTGTTCAATTGATCGATGTAAGATGGCAAATGATGTTCAGAGCATGGAGGTGAGAAGGCAGCTGGTAGGCCAACAATGACGTAGGTGCCACTAGACAAATCGCTAGTGGATAGCGTAGATGGTTCACCGTTCTTGATGTATTGCAATTCGTATTTTGGTAGAGTGTCGCCCTTTGAAATGGTCATGATTGATATGTTCTCTGTATGTAAGAGCAAAGACAAAGGGATCTTAGAGCTTGGGAAGGGGCCATTGTGTTTCTTTTATACCCTTTTCGCTGAGGCGCAATGGTCGCTACCACAGTTGCTTTCCCCACACAAAATTGTTGTGCTGTAACTTCTCAGAAAGCAAAAGAAGAAATTTCTTGCTAATGAGGTCGATCCCGCAAGTGTAGGTTACTTAGGCAGTAGACAGAGAGATAATAGACGACAGTGGATGCTAGAGACTAGACACGAGCTCTCTGATCCTATTCCGATGAGACTTTTTGATTGCTTTTTGCTTTTATTTGTGTCTGCCTATGACTTATAGCTTCTGCCTACACTTTCCAAAAATGGGTGTCATAACGAGGTGCAACAAACTTGGGATGCGTAATAAATAAATGCTATAAATGCTGCTCGTTACATAATAAATGATTCAGAATAGTAATCAATCCTAACAGTCGAGTCCTTGATGACTTCACCAACTGCGTCACTGATCCCATCTGTAAAACTAGCAGGCCCACTGCTGACAAAGGTAGTTGAATAGTTCAAATTAGTTTCATTGACCAATTGGGACAATTGTGGTCTTTTACCTAGCAAGTGCAAGTTGAAATTATCCTTTTGAATATTCTTGCCTTGTTCACCTGTAATGTAAACTTCGAACTCAACACCATTGTTGAACAGATATTCCATATCTTCTTCGAATAACTTGTAGTAATCCAAGGATCTGACCACCCAAATGAACTTGACCTGTTGCTTAAACCCATCGCTCCTCGTCAAGTTTCTCTCCACGATATCAACAGCCTGAGAATACAACGGTGTAAATCCGACACCTGCAGCGACGAAGACGTATTGTTCATGTGATTTCAATGGTATTTGATGACCGTATGGACCTTCAGTTAGAACTTCAACAAGACTTGATTCTTTCTTTTCTTGGGATAGATAGGAATGAATCTTCTTCGTGACACCTTTATGACATTTGAAAACCATGGCGTAACAATCTTCTTCGTTTCTTCTCTTGGACTTCATCAATGAGAAAGGATGCGACTGGAAGAATCTCAGTTTCAGGTTCAAGAAGTATAGATAGTAATAACCCCCAGGGAAATAATAGTCATTCATCTTGTCAGGCTTCATCACCACAACTCTCACCAGATCTTCATTCAACTTGGTCATCTTGGAAACTTTAGCACCACCGTTCCATAGCACACTCAGAAATCTAACGATTCTATCATAGCACCAAATGGCAATACAAGTATAGATCCAACCCATCCAACCCAAAGATTTGCAATGATACCACATAGCAACGATAAACATGGCGCCAAAGGCTTGATGGAAAAACAAAAACACTTCATATGCTAGATATCTGAATGGGTATAACGCAAAGAACATCATGAAGAATAAGATGGTAGTACCACCGATCCCCCATTTCCAATATGCATCCATAGCCCAAGCGGAATAATCACCTTCTTTTATCGTGTATGCTGTCCAAACTGCAGAATGGATCAATGCCTGGATGGACATACCAAATGCTGCCCATTTATGATAAAACATGTATGTGGAGATTGAAGAGTTTGTCAATTTGATGAATGGGTTGTTTCTGATACCAAAGAAGAACGTTGCTGGGATAAGACCGAATGAACCCAGTGCGGTTCTATACCCTATCAGATCCATGAGTTGGTAGTAATGGGCATTCATGTAGATGTTTGGCAATTCAATTCGATAGCCTGTGCATGTTTGTAAAATGGAATAAATAATGAAGAAGATCAATACCAGACCTTCAGACTTGTTTGAGATTTGGATTGGAAAGAACCAAAGGAGTTTATAACTCGTCTTTGGGAACAAATTGCCCTGTGTGAAGTAATATCTGATCTTGTTGATGGTTTTTGAAGTGAACCTTGTTTTGTTTTGTCTGATGTATCTAAAGATGAAGTGTTTGCAAACATTGGAGATGAAGGCCAAAAGGATGACGAAGGCCCAGAAGAAGACATACCCCCATTGATAAGCCTGTGATCTGACAACTTGGGCATAGATGTGATTAATACTCTTCTTTGGATATGCGAACTCCGTCTTGTTGACACTTAGCGGGGTGTAAGTCTGATTCTTTTTGTTCAGAGGACCGGCCTCGACCAGGTATTGTGTAGCGTTCTGTTGATACCATTTCAGCACCTCGACAGGATAATCGATTCTCCCTTTGTTTATGCAACGACTTCTGACATGTCTGTAAGCGTGATCGATGTATTCTCTTGAATTGCCTTCACCTTCCGTTTCGAAGCAGTTCGTCACGGATCCGATCCAGTCGATGTTCTCACAACGGCACTTGTAAGCTTTGGCGTTGTTCGAGGTGGAGTTGCACCCCCAGTCGTAGGTCTTGAGGTAGTAAATGCACTGCGTCGCCAGTTTACTGTCGATGATGGTCAGGGCAGAAACACACTGTATGAGCAGTATCAGGGACAGCAGCTTCATTGTGCGAAGGATGTGTGGGATGTGGGAGGCAGAGGGTCCCTTGAAAACGGGGATTTGCACAGTTTAAAAGACTCTTTCAACGGGTTCATGGCTTTGTAATGGCTTTTCCAACCGAGCCCAACTTCATTATTCATTATGGTGTTGGCCGTACCGCGAATATTTGCTCAGCTGCAGCCTCGAGCAAATTAGCACAGATCTCGCGGGCGATTCGAGTGGTTTTGCCAGCGATTTGGCCTTCAAAGTGGCTGCACAGAGAGAGCAAATATCGCCAAAGGCTTCTCTGTGATTGGCCGAGTTTTCCCCTGGGTTTGTGCCCAGTTTGTCGCTATTGTGCTGATCGGCTAGATAAGGACCTTTATCCAAAACGGTTTCGCGGGGCACATTTACCAAGGCCATGAAAATTTTCTGAGATCAGAAAATAGTGACACCTTTTCGTAGCTGGGTACTAAAGATGAAGGTTGTCGCCCTGGTTTCCGGTGGGAAGGACTCCTGTTTCAACATCCTGCACTGTCTGGCGAACGGCCATGAGGTAATTGCCCTTGCAAATTTGAAGCCGGCCGTGGATGACGTCCAGGAACTGGATAGCTTCATGTTCCAGACTGTGGGTCATGATGTCTTGAACTATTACTCCGAATGTGTCGATCTGCCGATGTATCGTGCCTCCATTAACGGTACTTCCAAGAACCAATTGCTGGACTATGCTAAGACCGAGGAAGATGAAATCGAAGATCTTTATCAATTGCTGTTTGATATCCAGAAGAAACATCCTGATCTACAAGCCGTGTCAGTAGGCGCGATCTTATCGTCATACCAGCGTACAAGAGTGGAAAACGTGTGTCAGAGACTAGGATTGACCTCATTGGCCTACTTGTGGCAGCGAAACCAATTGGAGTTGATGACAGAGATGGTCCAGAGTTCAATGGATGCTAGATTGATCAAAGTCGCAGCCATCGGTTTGAATGAGAATCATCTGGGGAAAAGTTTAAAGGAGATGTACTCTACAATGCTTGCCCTGAATCAGAAGTTCGACGTTCATATCTGTGGTGAAGGTGGTGAATTCGAATCACTCGTGCTTGATGCTCCGTTCTTTGTCAAGAAACTGGAGATAGTGGAGAGTGAGAAGGTTGTGGGTAATGATGGTGTTGCTTATTTGAAGCCTATTGTTAAAATTGCGGAGAAGACAGAAGAAGATGGAGAGTACCATAACATCAAAGAGCAAGGTGTCGATTGGTCCAAGTTCTTGCCATCAAGAGAACTATTAACTGAAAGATTTCAAGAATTTCATGATCTTTTACCACAAGTTGATGAGACCCCAACAAAGACTTCACCATCTGAATTCAAAATCATACCAAAGACATCTATTAAACAAATCAAGAATAAACTATTCTTTTCAAACTTGTCAAGTACACAATCCACCGTTGAGGCGCAAGTTAAAGACGTGTTCGAACAATTACATTCCATTTTATCCCAGCATTCAGTTGACACCAGTCATATCCAGCATTCCACGTTATTAGTCGCATCAATGGCCAATTTCCAAACGATAAATTCCATCTACGTTGAGAATTTCACTAAACCATTGCCTCCTTCACGTGTCTGTGTTCAAACTTCATTACCTCCAAATGTTCATTTACAACTATCCGTTGTTGCCCTTGTCGATTCTTCAAAGAAAACTGGTCTACACGTTCAAGGCAGAAGTTATTGGGCCCCAGCAAACATCGGTCCTTATTCTCAAACGATCATTGATGAAAATTTAACTGCATCATTGAGTGGTCAAATCCCATTGATCCCTGAATCCATGAAACTATCTACAAGATCTCCACTTTTCAACTCTGTCTTATCATTACAACATTTCCATAGTGTTAAGGAAGTTGTTGGTTGTCTAAACCAATTATCAGTTGTTGCATTCATCAGATCAGAATCTTTGGTTTCAACTGTCGTTCAATGTTGGGAAGAATACAATGATTATATCCCAGAAAACCCAAGAAACGTTCTGATAGTTGTCCAGGTGGCTGAATTACCAAGAGGTGCTAACGTTGAATGGGGTGGGTTATCATACAAGAAGTTGACAAGTTTGTATGAAGACGACAATGAAGTTGATGAAATTGTTGATCAGTTTGACAAGTCGTTGAACATGCAAGAATCACTAGTGAAAGGTAACAATGGGGAAATTGTGTCAACATTAGCCTTAACCAGTGAAGAGTTCCAATCTTTCAAGTTCAGCGATTCACACCATTATACCGTCTACACGAGACCAGAGAACATCTTTGATATCCAATCTGCATCTGTTGATTTCGTCCCTGTTTTGAACACTTGGAATTATGAATGTGAATTGAAGGACTATTGTTTGGTTATCAGATAAGGGCTACACTCATTCCACCAATTTTTTTTGACACATCCGTCACGTGAACCAGCTAGGGCTCCCAACAGTCACACCACAAACACCCAAACACCACCTGCTTTTCCTGCTGCCTCTACCGCGAATTGTTCCCAACTCCAAACTTTTTTCCGCAGAGCCTGGAAAATTTCCACGAATTCGCGCTGGCTGTGAGTTTTCGGTACGCGCCGCACAAACGACGCATTTTGGCCTTTTGGACTATCAAAAAAATCCAAATCTTTAACACAAACTCTTTGAAATTTTTGAAAGGTTATATTCTCCATATCAACCCCAAACCCACATATATCCAACAATGTCTGCCACTCAAGCACCAAAATGGTATCCAGCTGAAGATGCCCCAGTCCCAAAAAGAACCAGAAAGACTGCTCGTCCACAAAAATTAAGAGCCTCTTTGGTCCCAGGTACCGTCTTAATCCTATTAGCCGGTCGTTTCAGAGGTAAGAGAGTCGTCTACTTGAACCACCTAGAAGACAACACCTTGTTGGTCTCTGGTCCATTCAAAGTCAACGGTGTCCCATTACGTCGTGTCAACGCCAGATACGTCATTGCCACCTCCACCAAGGTTGATGTTTCATCCATCGACGTTACCAAGTTCGATGTCAAATACTTTGCCAGAGAATCATCAAAGAAATCCAAATCAGAAGCTGAATTCTTCGGTGAATCAGCCAAGAAAGAAATCAAAGAAGAAAGAGTCACTGACCAAAAGAACGTTGACAAACAATTATTAGCTGAAATCAAGAAAACTCCATTATTGAAAGAATACTTGGCTTCTACTTTCTCCCTAAAATCTGGTGACAAACCACACTTACTAAAATTCTAAGTTTTTTAAAGATCAAAAAAGGGGATGTTGTGTTTTCGTGGTTGTGGTTTTAGTTTTCATTATGGAACTAGAAGGTAATGGTTATTTATGTACAAATAGGTTATTTTCCATTTTTCAAATAATAAAAAAGTCCAAAAAAATGTTAAAATAAAGAAATAAGTTACACTGTAGTGAATCTGAAGTTTTAAGTAGTTCTCTTGTGATCAGTTCTTTGGCTTTTGGTGAATTCGGTTATGTTTGGTTTGATTTTAATCTGATTTGATGTGGCGCGTACCGGGGAGTTTCGGTTATGTCAAAATTCAAAATCAACAAGCAAGTACTAAAACTGTACCTTAAGACACCACCGAACTCACACAATGAAGGTTTTTAGCATTGCATTATTCGCTCTGATAGCACAGACACTAGCACATGGCACTGAGAGCTCAGAGACAAACCTGAAGGAAGAAGTTCCAAAGGGTTTCACCTGGGAACAATGGCACATGAAGCAAGAGCATCAACTTGACGATTACGACCCAGAAGTCTTCTTTACACTACATGACTTGAAATCAAAGGGTTATTTAGATGCTTCTGATATTCTGGAGACATATGGTCTACGCAGAGATGAGATTGTGGGGAAAGGTGATGGTTTAGGCTCACATGATGACAGCGAGGTTATCTCAGAGGCTACAAAGCAGGAAATCGTGACCAAGATCTTTAAATTGGTCGATGCCAACTCTGATGAGAGGATAACTAAGGAAGAGTATCTGAAATTCGCTAAGAACGGTGGTCAATTCCCAGATTTGAATGTTGGTGTTGGTCACCATGGTGATTTCGAACATGAGTACGAAGTGCACCATTGGAACAAATATCACAAGGACCAAGACCCGGATATCAAGATTGTGCATAAGGAGGATATCGAGCACGAGCTGCTACACCACGAGCATGAGATCGAGCATGACACACCTGCTGGCCAGAAGATCAAGAGTGATGCTGAATTCGAGTTACAGATCAAACTACAAAACGTCCCAGACAAGTTTAGAGCTTAGTTGAGAGTTAGAAATCGCCATGGATGAACCATTGTATTAGAGACGTTTTGAATGAATCCAAAACTCACAGTTATTTCTCGTAGTTATGGAGGATTTGTGAACCATGTTTCCAATCTTCAATGTTCTAGCCTTCGCCTAAATGTTTACTTTTTTGAAAAAAAAGTTGTAAAGACAGGTACTTGACACACACAAAACACACGCCAAAAGCCATGTCGCTGACCCCTGACGAGGACGTGAACCCCTGGGCAGACCAGAAGTCCGAGATGCCGCAGTCCTCTGCGCCAATTCCCAAGCTGAGACGGGCAGAGTCCTCCAGACAGCGGGCCAAAAGAGCCTCGTACCAACGAACCACAAGCAAGAAGTACTCCATCATCAATTGCCCCACCAGCGATCTCCTGTTCGGTGTTGTGATCGTCAACTTCCATCATTTGAGAGGCCCTGAAGTGGAGTACTCCATACTCAACGACGAACTGTCCAAGGATCAATGCATCCAGCTCTGGCCCTATTTGCCATTCCAGGCCTTACCAGACGGTGCACATTCCTACGAAGAGACCTTCTCATACTTCACTCTAAAGTACAGAAACACTACATTGTTTGCTATATCGTGTGCTAGACAGATAAGGAGTGACGAATTGCTAGAGAAGGACGACGATGTCACGAGATCTTCGGTACAGAAGTCCATTGTGGTGATATTGAGACAACCGTTGTACGGTCAGATTAAGGAGAAATTGAGCATCGTCACCAAGGCATTCTTTGAACAGAAGAACTTCAATGATAAGATGATTGTGGATATTCTGTATCAGAACTTGAAAGCTGTCTACAATGACGATTCCAATGTGGTTGATGAAAGTGATTTCTATTCTGGTCTTTCGGTTAATCTGTTGATCAAGACTTTCAAAAAGGATACATTGACCATCATCAAAGCTTTACTATTGGAGAAGAAAGTTGCCTTCTTCAGTGCTAATCCAACTTTGCTTTGCCAAACTGAATATTCCTTCATATCATTAATCCCTAACTTAATCAACAACTTGCAAGATTGTTCAGCACCAGAATTATGCACATATGCCCAAAATTTGAAAACTACCACGTCGTTCCAATCAAGTGATAGAAACTCAGTGCTAAGCTTTGCTGGGTTACCTTTACAAATCTTTGGATCTGGTGGTATTTTCTCTCCATATTCCCCATTACAACAATTTGAAGAATTGAAGAGCATTTCATACTACACTATTGGGACTTCCAATGCCCTTTTATTAAACCAAAAGTTGAAACTATGTGATGTGTTGATCAACATTGATACAAAGACCATTGAGATTTTGAATCCAGAGCTGATACAACCGTTAACGTTATCATCTTATGATAAGAAATGGATCTCCCATTTGATCAACAATGCCAATCTGACAAACAGCGTTGAGAATTATTCAAATTTCTTAGGATCAGATGATTATATTCGCTGGCAATTTGAAGATTACTTCACAAGTTTATTATCCTGTGTGAAGTATGATGACTATCTATCCCATAAACCTAATGATTTCCAACCTGTGCATTATGAAAACCAAATCAAACAATTCAACATGTCATTCATAAACTCCTGGAGAGCAACACTGAACTACAAACTATTCCACAACTTCACTGATGATCATATCTTTGACGTGTTTGAACCTCATCATATCTACAGTGAAGAAAACAAATCCCTAAGTGAGAGATTCCAACTGTTCACCAAAGAAAACACCAAGAAGCTTGAAGAATACAAAAAGGGATTGTTTAAAGAACAAAAGGAAAACACAGATCAAGAATCCCCAAAGGATAGAAAACCTCCAAAGATTTGGAGCTGGTATAAGAAGAAGGATAAAGAGACTAATAATAACTAATGAAATGAAACGATTATGCTAATACTTTTAGATACAAGCTGTATGTGTAGTGTCTAAATAGGGATCCCACCAACTTCCAAGTCAGAAGGAAGGACAGTCATCGGCAAGCGACAACTGAATTCAACACCATTGATGTTCTCTTTGGCAAAGATCAAATCACCAGCGTTATCACTATGCACTTTTTGTAAGTTATCGTCATTTGACAAGATGAATTTCAAAAAAATGGACCATTTCACTTCTAAAAGGTTAGTCTTGAACTGGTTTGTGGCATGTAATGGGATAGGAATGGTCACTAATAGTGATTCCTTGGAGAAAATGGCCAACGATTCTTTGAAATGTGTAATGACTCTTGGTTTTTCATCCGGATGGGTTGCGTATTTGGGGTTGATCAATTCCAAAGATTCTAATGAGATGAGCACACCTGTTGGTTTGAACTCTGATTCTGAAACGGTGGATAAATCCAAAGATAATTTGATCAGTTCACCAATCTTATAGAACGGTTTCGAAAAAGTCAATGTGGTGATATGTTCGCTGTTTCTGTTGATTATGAACTGTGTTTGTAATTTCTGGATCTGGATTTCATGATGAATATCATCTATCGTCTTGGATTTTGGTAAGTCTGGTAAAGTGGTGGTATTTTGAAGGGATTCCGTATAGTCACTGATTGTTTCTTTGGTCTTTGAAATTTTGAAATCAACTTTGAATTCACTAGCATCGTTATTAGCGTACTCTTTCAATTGTTTGATGAATTCGTCCCTCTTGGTTGAAGTATTGGTTTTCAATACCAGGCCTTTCACGCTCTTGAAACTTGATCTTCTTCTGTGACCCAATTGGAATTGTTCATTGACGATGTTTTCAGATGGTAGTAGGACGAATCTCTCTAGGTTGGTCACTGGTTGATAACCGTCTCTGTTGAAGTAATTAGAAACTTTTAATGGGAAATGTAATGTGGCTAAAGAAGGCCCCGTGTTTGTGATTTCCTTCGTGGCACCAACGATTAATTGATAATTTATATGGAGACTCTGACCTTTGTAACTTGGTGGTAATGTCCTTGGTATTTTGCACTTGAAGTAAAAAGTTTGTAATTCCCCAGATTTCAATTCCAGATCACTGAACAATAACGATTGTGAAGTGGAGAAGAAGGGCACGATGTTATCGTTACTCGTAGGTTTCTGATCACCATTAGCTAATTCACCCACTGGGGAATTGAACAGACCGTTGATCCCCGAAGTGATTGAGGATAAATAGCCATGATCTTGATGTTTGGAAATTTCAAAGCCTTGCAACCCACCAATCTTACCAGAGATGGCAGTCTTTTCTCTAAACCCATCAATCTTCTCATGATCTATACTTTCTGAATCGTACGTGAACGTCCCGGATAGTTGGACATACCCTGAGAGGAGCTCCACAGGTTTGTTTCTTTCAGGTACTTCGTCAGTCTTTTCCAATTCCTCGAGAAACAATGATCTAGCAGTGTTTGTCAATTGTAATGATAGTCTCTTCCCGAACCAGCCACCAATTTCCTGCTGTGTCGTGGAGTCACCATTCTGTTCACCATTCTGCCCACTCTCTTCCCCCTGAGTCTCACCATTGGCCTGTGGAATGGTATCACCATCTTCGATCTTATCACCCAGATGTCTAAACCGTATGATCGCAGACACTTCCTCATCTGCGAAAACGGGGCTGTTCTCATAGACAACTTCCACCCGCACGTTCTTCACGATGTTCTTGTTATGTATGGCGTGTGTGTACATCGCTGCAGGGACAATTGTGTGGGACTCAAGTGGCTGAAGTTGATGTTTAGCCCGCTCCCATAGTTACATTTTGATTTCTCTGGGTATCAAACGTTTTCGCGGACTCTAAGGGCAGGGCACATAACCAGACTGCGACACTGTTTTCTTTGACAAGTGTCTGAGTAATTCGCCATCGCGTCATTATTCATGACGACTGTCTTCTGGAATTGAATTGGCCTTTGTCTATTTTGTCTAATATCTGTGAATTGACGTAATTTTCTTCTCCACGCTTCCCTTGTTTGATACTGAACGTTATAAACTTTGTTTCACTAAGGGTTCTCAGTTGATCACCTCATCGGGACCCGCTGATTGATTATGACAGACAAGTAAAGCTTCAAGCTTACAATATACTACGCTAGAGAATCAAATTTGTATCATGAAATCAATATGCATAATCTTTAAATGTACGTATAAACAAGAACAACATCAGAGTACTCAGTACTTATCATGTAGTACCCCCCGTTGAATGATATCTAAAGTAGTAAAAATTTTCAATAACACCAAATGCCAAAATAACCCAATAAACCTTTTTCTTTAATAACAAACCAAAAACAAACATATCAAATGTGTAAAACTTTTCCAGTTCCTTCAAGTCGTGTGCCTTGAAAGGAAACAAACAAATAATTCATAAATTCATCATCTTCTGAATGCATTTCTGATCATATCGTAGTACTCAGTCACGATGGACTTCTTCACATGTTCAGCTTCATCAAGGATCTTCTTCTCAGCTTCGTCCAAGATCTTCTCAGCTTTACTAAGGATCTCATCTGTCTCTTTCACCAATTCAACTTTCACTTTATCAATGGAGTCATCAATCTCCTTAACGATCTTAGTAACGTCATTGACACCTGATTTCCATTGTTCGTCAAAGATCTCTAGAACAGAGTCAAACCCCTTCTTACCCTTTTTAGCGTTCTCACCGAATCTTTCCACACTCCAGTCCTCAATTTGATTACAGATTCTTTGGAAAGTGGCATATGCGGTGATTTGTGCCTCTTGATGGAACTTGGTCTTTGTCAGTGGGTTCTTGACATCAGGGCTGTAAGTGACAGTTTCATAGACCTTTAGCAAGTTGGCCATTGTCAAGTTCACACTTCTCAGGGTCAGAGTGTTCTTGTTCAGATCCACAACGGAGACTTCACGGACATAAGACACCTCTTTCCCACCAACCAGGCATAGCAGCCACTTTGGCACTGACTGCTTACAAGTGATCAGTCTCTCACTGGTCAGGATCTTCTGTGTAGGATCCAGTTCTCTTCTCAGGACGTCAACAGCGACGACGTGTGTGGAGACCTCGTTTGGGTATTTTTTCCAATTGGCAGCAGTGACTTGATCCCAAGGATACTCGAATTCGCAGGTGTTGGAGAAGATCTTCATTGTTGTCTGTAGTGGTTTCTTTCCTCTGTGAAACAATACAAATCGTCAACCGGTGGCGTTGGGAGCGGTATTTAAGTGAAGACGGATAAGGTGGAAAACTTTTCTTTTATTCGGCCTCGAGAAGGAACAAACCGGAGGCGCCAAAAAAAGGAAAGAAATGTGGCGCGAACCAGGCACCGCTCCCGGATTGTTACCATGGTTACCGGCAAGAGATAAGCGAGAAAGCGTAGTTTTGGCGGGAGACAGCAAGGGGATGTGGGCGCAGGAGGATGGGGTTAGTTCCATTTCACAAGGTGGATGAACAAAGGAGGAATCTGAGTCCCAATCCCCCTTTTCCACCAACTCCCAGCCTTCCTTTCCATCCAATATCTGACACAATTTTGCGTCATTGACGTTATACAGTGGTACAGAGACGACTTTATACCCGATTTACATACAATAATAGCTAATTGTTTTACGCTATAAGCAGCTGAAGTCTGTGGGGCGGCCGTGATCTGTTATTTCTATTCTAGAGTCGCAAGTGACTGATTGCGTAGCCCATTCCGTCTCAGTTCTTTGAAGTCAGAATCAACAAGTCTACGAGTTTAGGCAGTAACCTCTTCAAGATGTCTATTTTACGTATAAGCCGAATCAATTGGCAATCTTACAAGCTGGCAAACACATTGGCCTTCTTAGCAGAGACTCTCAAGATGTTGGTCCACTTGGCAACGTTCTTGAAATCTAAATCTTCAACTGCTTCAGTGATACCTGGTAAGGATTGACCAGCATAACCGGTGTATCTACCACTGGCGAAGACAGTGTGCTTGAACCATTCTCTGCCGTTCAACCCGCCATGGTGTAACAAGAAGGCATCTTTTTCAAAGTGCTGTAATAGCGAGTTGTACTTGTGCACTTTTCTGTTGAATAAGAATCTCTTGATTGGGTTGTGAGATTTGGACACTTCTTCATCCCATTCGGTTTGTAATGAGGCCAAAGTGGCATCTAGGACACCAGCATTACCAATCAGCTCTTCCAACTCAGTTAAAGTAGCATTGACCAACAGTTCAAATCTTGAAACTTCCTTGTGTTCAAAGTATGAGCAGCCTGATTCCAAGACAACTTCATCGGAGTACCATTCTTCAGGGAATCTCTCTTTTAGAGCAGTGAAATAACCTTTCAAAGCAGTAGCGTAAGTTGTAGAGTTGAAAGCGGTTAACAGCTTCTGTTCACTCAAGTTCAAGACGATCAACCCGATGTACTTAGCCAAAGTGTTATGGAAGACGAAACCTGGGTCGGCAAATTCAGAGATCCAGTGGAAAGAATCATAGTTGGAGTGATAGTGGTATACAGCATCACCTTTACCAGCAGTGAAACCAACGTCGAATGAAGTGATACCCAAATGTTCAAAAAATGAAGTGTAATCAGAACCAGAACCTAAAATGGAGATTCTGGATTCGTTTAAGAATTGCTCCTTCAAGGACTTTTCTGAGCCTGGATAAGTTATCTTATCAGCAACACTCAGCAAGAACTCGTTCAATAGTGGAGAGGCAGATAGTTTCAAGTGAGTACCAGTGACAGCAGCGTCCAAATTGACATAGGCAACCACGGATTTTTGTAATCTCTTAGCATAGTTTTCAGCAAAGGCAGTAGAACCTAGCAAGCCGTATTCTTCACCGTCCCATGAGGCTAATAAGATTGAGTAACGTGGTTTGTATCCGGTCTTGAACAATTCGTTAAAAGCTCTGGCGATTTCTAG
>JAJMFP010000224.1:0-52186 GCA_030574855.1 Taiozyma rabaulensis
GAAGGTAACGCTTTGATCAGAAGATTAGTCCGTGCTGGTATCTTATCTGAAGACAAGAAGAAATTGGATTACGTCTTGGCTCTAAGACCAGAAGATTTCTTGGAAAGAAGATTACAAACCCAAGTTTACAAGCTAGGTTTGGCCAGATCCATCCACCACGCCCGTGTCTTGATCTCCCAAAGACACATTGCTGTTGGTAAGCAAATCGTCAACATCCCATCTTTCGTTGTCAGATTGGACTCTCAAAAACACATTGACTTCGCTAAGACTTCTCCATTCGGTGGTGCCAGACCAGGTCGTGTTGCCAGAAAGCACCAAGGTAACAGTGAAGAAGCTGCTGAAGATGAAGAATAAATGCATTAGCATTCGTTCTTAGTCTTTAATAAAAAATTTCAATTGTTTTTAATCAACTATGGAAAGTTTTGTGTTGTTATTAGTGTGGGATGTCTGATTCAATTTGTATATACATAGATTGGACATTCTTATAAAGGTTTTTCATTGGTGATGCTTTACAAAACTTTCTGTAGTGATTGTGTATAATAGGTTTAATTAATGGGTTACAGGTTTATGAAAGATCATTAGTAGAAGTCGACTTGGCTATCGGTTCTAGATTTGATTTTCGCTGCCAGATTATGTCAGAGTCGTGTGTGTAGTGAAATTTCACGTCATTCTGGTTCAGCCAGTATAACAAACGTCAACGACGACGCCCCTCCTGATTTGAAAAAACTTGTTCTTTCCACTTCACTAGCTAGCTACTAGCTACTAGTATCTCCAAAGCAGCAGCTTCCCCCGTCCAAAGCACACAGATAGTTCAAGATGGCTCACACGTAAGTGCCAAACACCCTACACACCCCCCTGAGCATTGACACAATGCCTTTACCCCCTGAAATCTGGAGTACTAACAGCAAACAAAAGTCAAGGTTACAGAAAGAGAACCCGTTACATGTTCGCCCGTGACTTCAGAAAGCGTGGTACTATTCCATTGTCTACCTACTTGAAGACCTACAAGATTGGTGATATCGTCGATGTCAAGGGTAACGGTGCTATCCAAAAGGGTCTGCCACACAAATGGTACCACGGTAAGACCGGTCGTGTCTTTGACGTTACCAGATCCTCCGTTGGTGTGATCATCTACAAAGTCTTGGGTAACCAATACATCGAGAAGAGAATCCACGTCAGAGTCGAACACGTTAAGCACTCTGACAGTCGTAAGGAATTCTTGGACAGAGTCAAGTCTAACACCCAAAAGAGAATCGAGGCCAAGGAAAAGGGTACCACTGTCCAATTGAAACGTCAACCAGCTACCCCAAGAGAAGCCCACGTCGTTTCCACCAAGAACAACAAGCCAATCAACTTGGCCCCAGTTCCATACGAAACCTACATCTAGATTAGACATCTATATTCCAACACTGGTTGTTGCGATGGTTCGATAAGTACACAGTTATACCCCTCAGTGTCCCCGTAGCAGTGTCATTGTGCTCTATACATGTCTCTCCGTAAAAAAGCTTCCTAGAGGCACTAGCCAAAAAAGTAATAATCTGCTGAAGACTTTTTCCGTTGACATATTTTGTGTCAAAAACAGTCAACCTTTATACTGCTTACGTAATCCGGCTCTATTTTTTTCTGAAATTTTTCAGACATCTCATCGATAGCTTCTTTGTTGCAATTGTCAAACAAACTTGAAACAGCTGCTGCCTGAGCTTGCCACTGAAGGGTATAAGTAGAGACGGGTCTTCTTCATTCTATATCATACACCAATCGCTGCTCACTAATCACTGAGAATTACCCACTACGCAGCCACAGACCACAGATCACACACTTCCCGTCATGAGTGACAGACTAGCAAATATTGAGAAGGAGGCAAGAGAGTCGCTTCCCTACCTCTCCAGCGATGAGAAATCCTCCACTTTCAAGTCCTCGAGACTATCAAAGACAGAGAACCATCCTAAAGAGGTGAAACCTTGGGTCCACTTCGTTGCTGGTGGTATCGGTGGTATGGCCGGTGCTGTCTGTACATCACCATTCGACGTCGTCAAGACAAGACTACAGAGTGACGTCTACAGAAACGTCTACCAGAATAGCGTGAAGACACACCATAACGTTGTTGTGCAGAGTATGATGCATTTCAAAGAGACTTTTAGCATCATCTCCAATGTCAGAAAGATTGAAGGTTTCACCGCGTTGTTCAAAGGTCTAGGTCCAAACTTGGTGGGTGTCATTCCAGCCAGATCAATCAACTTCTTCACATACGGTGTCATGAAGGACATCCTTTCAAAGAACTTCAACAATGGCCAAGAAGCCACTTGGGTCCACCTATCATCTGCCGCCACTGCTGGTATTGCCACCTCCACTGCCACTAATCCTATCTGGCTAGTGAAGACTAGATTACAATTGGACAAGTCATCTGTGAAACAGTACAAAAACTCATGGGACTGTGTGAAATCAGTCATCAAGAATGAAGGTATCAAAGGTTTGTACAAAGGTCTAGGTGCTTCCTACTTGGGTTCAGTTGAAAGTACGCTACAATGGGTTCTATATGAACAGATGAAATCCATCATTTCTGAAAAGGCTAAGCAAAGAGAGGCCAGAGGCATTGAAAAGACCAACTTGGACTCTGTGCTAGAATGGAGTGCCAGATCAGGCTCTGCCGGTTTCGCCAAATTCATTGCTTCTTTGATCACATATCCTCATGAAGTCATTAGAACAAGATTGAGACAAGTCCCATTAGAAGGAGGTAAACCAAAATACACCGGTGTCGTTCAATGTTTCAAGTTGGTTGTCAAGGAGGAAGGTCTAGCCTCCATGTATGGTGGGTTGACCCCTCATTTATTGAGAACTGTTCCTAACAGTATTATCATGTTTGGTACCTGGGAGCTAGTCATTAAATTATTGTCATGAGTTCCTATGAGTTTCATATTTTGCATTGCTTTCTATTTTTTGTCATGATTGTTTCTTTTATCTAATGTCTTGTTATGAGTTTTGTTTTGGCTTATACATAGTTTGGTTCCATTCTTCTTCTTGTCCATATCCCTTCTTTACCCCTTGACTCATGATGATGGCTGCCCACATTTCCATTTCAAAGCTTTAGAACTATAGAGAGCTTTGAAACTGTATATAGTGTTGGGAACTACGCCTGTGCAGACTGTCTAGTGAATCATTATCATTACTTTTTGAATACATACTTTTCTATTTATTTCATGGCACTGTACCTTGATACAAGAACTTCAATGCTTGGTTGACGCTCACAGAAGGTGATCTGTATGCCATGCCTTGGATATCCTCGTCGTCTTCCATATTATCATTAGCATTATCGATTTCCTCTTTTGTCTTGAACCCTTTGAATTCATGTTTCTCCTTCTCAGTTATCAGCGCATTCAATGCCCATTTCGTTAGCTCTTCGTCATCAGCAGTCAGGATATCCGTGGATCTTTCCTTTGATTCCTCAATCCAGTCGGCAACCTCAGGCAACTGTTTCTTTCTTAGCAGAGTCGTCAACAGACCCTCCTGTTCAGTAGTGGGAAATTGTGGTAATGGGAACACCACTGTCTTCTCAAGGACATCCGAGTAGTTTGATAGCGTGCTTGACAGTGAGCTCAGTTGTGTCAGGATGATGTTGAACTGCGATTGTAAAGAGACCCAGTGTGGCAGCTGTGAGCCCTTCATCTCGGTCTGGAGCTTGTTCAAAGAGTGTGTCAGTTGTGTCAGGCGCAGTCTCAGGGACTCGAGGGCCTCCACGGGGACCCCGGAGAAGTCCGCAGCTGGGTGTTGGGCCTTCTGTTCCGGCTGTGAGTTGGCAGCGAGCATGTCTTTGGCTGGTTTGGTTGGTAAGTAGCTGGTAACTAGTGTTTATGTTCATGTTTTTCAACTTTGAAAATTGATCTTTGACCTCAGCTTTGACATAAAAGTTTAGGCTGGGACACTAAGCATGGCAAAGAACGGGAACTTGAGCATAATAGAGCAAGAGAGTATGTAAATTGTCTACAAACAGTCTGTTCAGAATCACTAACAACACCGCAGAGAAGAAGGCTAGAGCCAAAGAACTGAAGAAGTTGAAGCAGCAAAGGGCTGAACAGAACCTAGAGAGACTTAAAAGAGCCAATCCACACAGCATAAGGAGAAGGATAGAAGAGCTGCAGGCGAAGAAACAAAGAAAGAATGGGAAGTTGATTATCAACGAAGAGAGATTGCTGGAGAAATTGACGAAGGATCTGAAGCTTATTGAAGACAAAGGCCTTGATTCTGGGAAGCCAAGCTCCCAACAGGAAAAGGGAGAGGTCGGTCAGAAGACAAACGAGAAGGATGACTCAAAACTATACTCCAAGAGTGTATTCTATCACCCAGCTTGGAATCCATTTGGTACTGCCCCTGAAGGTTTCGAAAATATCGAGATCAGTAAAGTCACTACTAAAGATGATGAAGGACAAATACTAGACATCCCATTGCCTACTGATCCAAAGCCAAAATATTACAAGATCGATGCAAAGTTCCAAACAGTCACCAAGGAGGCTGCTCCTGAGTTGAAACTAAGCAATATAGAGGAAAAAGCCAATAAGAGTAAGCAATTCATACCGTCAGTTTTGAAGAGGAAATAAGCAGATTGCTGTTATTCAAAGAATGTCATGAGATTACTGATACCATCTGATAGATCCCGCATGACTATAATTATAATACACACAACTTCTACGACACATTTTCTAATTGTAACTTTTTGTATTTTTATCATGAATCAAAAAGGTTGAAAGAATTGACAGATGTAAACCCAAAAACTTCAATATCAAATTGAACATTCAAGAATCCCAATCAGCACAACCCCACAAACCTCTTTCTAAAAAATTTCTTTAATCATAAACGTTTCTAAAAAACACATTCTTTCAAATCTCGTGGAAAAGATCTGAACATTCACTCAACATGTTTTTCTTTCTTCAATGTGTGATCCTCTGTAATTTTAATTGAATATTTAAACCTGGGGAACTGAACTTATTTGGCAGCAGCAAAGATTTTTTCAACTTCAGCAACAGATTCTTGCAAGACCTTGTCTTGGAATTTGGCATTTGATAGTTCTTTTTCAACTTTAGCAATGATGGTGGAGGCTAATTGTTCTTGTTCTAATTGACGAACAGAGGCTTCGTATCTGACCCATGAGTCCAAGACAGATTTAGCTTCGTGGGCTAATTCAACCTTTTGTTTCAATTCAAAGGCCTTGGCTTCTAATTCAACGGTTTCCTTGGAGACTTCGAATAAAACCTTGGTGGTGTCAACGACATCTTTCAATTCAGAAACGGATTCGATTCTGCTCTTGACGGCTTCAACGTGCTTGGTTCTTGAAGAGTTTAGGATATCAGTGACAGATTGGATTCTTGAATCGGCCCAGTCTTTGTATAATGGGGCAACGTATTTGGCAACAATGGCAGAGAAGGCAACAAAAGTACCTAATAGAATGGATTCTTCATTGATGACGTATAGTTCGTTGGAGATGGCGTAGACAGCGGCAGCGGTACCGGTGGCTAGGATACCGGTCTTGGATAGACCTGAGTTACCTGGTAGGGCATCGATGATGGAGGTGGCCTTTTGTTGTTCTGGAGATTGGGTAGACAATGAACGAATACCAATGGTGGCTGAACGTGGGACAAAAGCAGCTGGACGAGCAGCTATAATTGAAAGTTAGTACACAATTCTATCACACGGTGAATTATAGACTCAATTGATTCGAATAGCGTCGTGTTTTGGTGAATCACCCTAAAATTCCAGGCTTCACGATTCGATATATGCCTCCCCCATAAACATGGCATAAAAACACCCGCATTGGTCCAAATTTCGTGGTTCCATCACGTATATGACGCTCTTCTCCTCAATTTCCGCAGTGGTGCAACATACCTCTCAAAGCTAATTGACGGAAACTCATAATTGCTTGAAGAATCAACACCAAAAGAAGGTCTTAAGGGGTGATTCGAGCCGTCTTTTTTTCGATCGTTGAATTTTTTTCCAACTTTTTTTGGTGCATTTTGTTTGGCCGAATGGGAAAGTTCGCGAATTTTACCCTGCGCGGTGTCGACTTCCCAATCAGGAAGTGAAAATGGCTACGGCGTAAGATGGAAACCAGTAGAGGTTCTATTTAAAGGAGCTTTACCTATCTATATCAGGTCCACTGAAGGTTTCCAGATCTGTAATGTGTTGTCGTTGGACACTGAGGCCAACATCAGCTCTTCAGATGGGTTCCAGCTGATGTCGTTGACACCTAATAGGTGACCGCCATGTTTGAACACCACTTGTTGATCTTCTGGTTTACTGAAATCCCATAGGTGGACCAAGTTATCATCTTGGCCAGCTGTAGCCAATAGTGTTGATCTGGATGGATTGAATTGGATACTGGAGATCGATCCCGTATGTGCCTGATGTTTGAAGATCGGATCTGATGAGAGTGTTCTTAGATCCCAAATGTTTAATGAACCATCCGAATCACCAGTGGCTAATGAGAATGAATTGTGATAGTTAAATGACAGTGTGTTGATCCCACCTGTATGATGTTTGGAGTCTGACTGTGCCACAAGTTCGTTCGTTCTGATATCGTACAACTTGACCGAATTGTCCTCGCCGACAGTAGCAAAGATCGAGTCGTGTAATGGGTTCCACTGCACGTTATTTGTCCCATTGACATCAGACTCATAGTTGGCGGCGGATTCCAATGGTGTATCTTGCTCCAGTTTGGTTATGTCCCAAAGCTTCGTATCACCAGCCATAGAGGAACTTAGCAGAAGGCCCTCTTTAACATTGTTCCATGATAGACCAAACCCCTCTGTGGTATGGCCTTTCAGTTTAGCCTCATACTTGAACTCGTTGGAATTATTAGAGTCATGGACAAAATCCACATTGGTGTTCGAAGTGTGTCTTGTCTTGTCAAAGATATGGATTTCACCAAGGTTATTGATAGTGGAGATCAAATCTGGCTTGTGTGGAGAATATTTAGCATTGTTGATATCGTTGTGATGTAAGATGTTCTGGTCAGGGATGTACTTATTACTGACTTTATTACCCGCTTGGAACTCTTCTAATGCAGGGTTGTAATTGGACAATTGGACTTCCTCCTTTGTGGAAGAATGTGTGATGAACTTGCCAATTTTCAAATAGTCAGAAGACAATTGACCAGATGTGAAGCAAGTGGTGAGAAGTCTATAAGTCAACTTATCGTTCCCGAGAGTGAAGTCAGTGGTTTCTTTGTCTGAGAAGAATTCAACCACCAAAGATGGCCATATCGTGTTGAAAGTGTTGATGTAATCATATAGCTTGACCGAGTTCTGCTTCCATGTTCTATAGTTGTCCTGGGCCTTTGTATCGATCGCTGTGAATTCCTCTGCTTCTGGGGTAGGAGAGCCTTCCAGTATCACTTCTGAGACTTCTTCAATGTCCGACATGGTGGTGTGTGGTGGTGGTTTATGTCTTGTCTTTGATGGTGTTTGACTGTCGATAATTTTCATTTTTACGCGTCTTTTTCGTGGTGGTGTGGATCGTGTTTGTTGCCATGGAAATTGGGGGAAGTATAGAGTGTTCAGTAGTGTTGACCGGTTACTGCCAATTCAGACGCAGAAAGTCGAGACTACAAAGGACTATTAATTTAACCAAACGTAACATAATCATATACAAAAACTCATCGTTTAAGTCTCTTAGCGCGGAAAGATCCAAGGGGATCCGGTATTAAAGCCTCGACTTTACTAGTTAAGCCCATTCTTTGAACTTGTTGATCAAACCTCTGGTGGAAGGATCGTGAGTTTCAACTGGTTTGGAATCATCCAATTCCTTACCAATGACCTTAGCCAAGACTTTACCCAATTCAACACCCCATTGATCGTAAGAGTTGATGTTCCAGATGGCACCTTCAACTAAAGTCAAGTGTTCGTAGTAAACAATTAGAGCACCAAGAGTAGCTGGGGTGATCTTTTGGGCTAGGATGGAGGTGGTTGGTCTGTTACCGGAGAAGATCTTGTGTGGGACTAGACCACCAGTGGCACCTTCGGCCTTGACGACAGATTCGTCCTTACCTTGCAACAAGGCTTCAGCTTGGGCAAAGTAGTTGGAAGCCAACATCTTTTGATGTAGGTTGTTTTGGATTGGGTTGTGTGATTGGGCAGCTAGGATGAAATCGGATGGGATGACTTTGGTACCTTGGTGAACCAATTGGAAGAAAGAATGTTGGGCATTGGTAGCTGGTTCACCAAATAAGATGGAACCGGTTTGGTAGTTGGTGAAAGAGTTACCTCTGGTGACGGACTTACCGTTGGATTCCATGGACAATTGTTGCAAGTAGGCTGGGAATCTGTGCAAGTATTGGTCGAATGGAGCGACTAAGTGAGTCTGAGCATCGAAGAAGTTGTTGTACCAGACAGATAGCAAGGCACCAATGACTGGGATGTTTTGTTCCAATGGGGTGGAGGCGAAATGGTTGTCAACGGCTTCAGCACCTTTTAAGAAAGCTTCAAAGTTGTCGTAACCGATGTATAGGGCAACAGAGGTACCAATGGCAGACCAGACGGAGTAACGACCACCGACCCAGTTTTCGAAACCAAACATGTTGGCGGTGTCGATACCGAACTTGGCAACTTCTTCTTTGTTGGTGGATAGAGCAACGAAATGTTTGGCAATGGCTTCTTGTGGAGCAGTTTCCAAGAACCAAGACTTAGCAGAGTTGGCATTGGTGATGGTTTCAGCAGTGGTGAAGGTCTTTGAGGCAATTAAGAACAAAGTGGTTTCAGCATTGACTTGTTTCAAGACTTCGGCAATGTGGGTACCATCGATGTTGGAGACGAAATGGGCTTTCAAGTCTGGAGAAGCGTAGTGTTTTAGAGCTTCGGTGACCATGACTGGACCTAGATCAGAACCACCAATACCGATGTTGACGATATCGGTGATCTTCTTACCGGTGTAACCTTTCCATTCACCGGATCTGACCTGGTTGGAGAATTCCTTGATGTGGTCTAGCACGGCATCGACTTCTGGCTGGACGTTGACACCGTCGACCTTCAATTCCTTTTGGGCTCTGTTTCTTAGGGCGATGTGGAAGACAGCACGGTCTTCAGTGAAGTTGACATGTTCACCGGCAAACATGGCGTCTCTTAGGTTCTCGACCTTGGCCTCCTTGGCCAATTGCAGCAGTTGGGCAAAGATCTCGTCGTTGATGATGTTCTTGGAGAAGTCGAACAGGATCTTGGAGCCGTCGTAGTTGGTGAACTCCTGGGAGTACTTGTCGAATCTGGCCGGGTCCTTTTGGAACTCGTCGACGACCTTCAGGGTCTTGCCCTGGGTGTCGTACAACTGTTGCAGCTTCTGGTAGGCTGGCAGCTCGGTGGTGAGGTTGAAGTCGCTGAAAGTGTTGGCGCTCATTGTGTGGTGTGGTGGCAATTGGCGGCTCTTGCAGAAATTCAGCTGGGGGGGCATCGGGTTTTTATACTTTTCGGGTCCCAACTGGTGATGCCGGAAATCAACAATGCGATGAGCTTATGGCTACAGAAGCGTGAATGGGCCGTAAAATCGTGCAATTAAATAGAAAACTGGTAAACAAAACAGTGTAAAACCACTACCGGTTCAGCACCCGCAGCTGCTCGCCCACACGGTCCATGTCCTGCTCGACCTGCGCGAACAGCGAGTCCAGCTGTGTGAAGAAGGCCCTGTCGAAGCCCTGGTTGCTATTGTCATTGTCGTTGCTGTTGGCATGGGCGTCCATGAGCTGCTCCTGCTCCCGGATCCTGCTGGCGACCGCGAGCTGCTGCTGCTTGAGCTCCCGCAGCGCACTCACCCTCTCGCCGCCCTGCTGCTGGCGTGTCTGCGAGGCCATTTGTCGCACGTCGTCCAGCACGTCTATCTGGGTCCATAGCCTGTCCTGGTAGTCCACGGTGGGTTTGGCAGTGGCCGCCTGGTCCACGGCCCGCTGCGGTCTCTGTGCGTCCTGCGTGTAGGCAGAGTTCAGCGAGGACGTGTCGCCCGTCTCCTGCCCGTTGGCACTCATCTCTTGCTGGATACTGCTGGTTTTAGTGAATCCGGGGAGCTTTTCTTGGGTTTTCTTTTCTACGGTTATCCACTCGGCTATCTCGAGAAATTAAACTCATCGCTCCCCCACAGAAACAGCCAGAATCACAGCGAGCCACCAATACCCGAGAACTAATACTCAGCTAGCTACTTCTACATGCCTCACACTCCTCCCTGGCGCAAGCTCCTCTACATCAAGCAGCAGCAGCTGTACTACCCGGACAACTACACCGACGCGTCCTTCCTCTCACAGCTCAAGAGAAACTCCACCGTCATCAAACACACCTATGCGAAGCTCATCCTCGACTTCTCCCTGATCTCACTGCACTTGAACCTTCTGGCGTTGCTCTACGTCGTGTTCTTCGCTATCCTATGGTCGGTCTGGGATGAGAAACTGCCCGCTCTGATATCCACATTGACATCCTCGTTGATATACTTCACCATCTTTCAACGAGATGAGACACTCCCGGTGCTGAAATCCGCCACATTGATCACATTGACCATCTTGACGCTGTCCCCCGTGCTAAAATCATTAAGTGAAAGCACATCCTCAGATTCCATCTGGTCCATCTCCTTCTGGCTAAGCGTGGCCTATTTGATCCTAAACAACTATCAATTCGACCTTTCTACAGTGAGCTTAAACAATCATAGTTTCCTAGCCACCAATATCATGTTTGCCAACGTGATCCTACTAGCATCAAGATTGAGTGATAACCTCCAAGTGTTCAGTTTCATCCTATTCTCATTCCAAATTGCTGGTCTGTTCCCAATCTTCAACAATTGGCTTAGACTGAAACAGAAAGGCGATATCACAAACTTATACCTGAAACTGCACATCTTCATGATCGCTACCTTACATATTGTCATCAATGTGTTCTTGAAGAAGTTGTTCCATAGTTGGCTTGTGGTCACATTATGGAATACTATCCATGTTGTCATCAGCCTCGGTTTGCCTCTGTACTTCTTGATACTACAACAGTATAAAAATGAATTACAAGGTCCCTGGGACGTTGCAAAGCCAAAGTTGGAATGATAATAATGAACATAATGCATCTACGAAGTCTTTGTAGTAAAACATTTCATTATAAAACAACAACAAAAAAAACACAAACCACTAAACATACAACCAAAAACAGATAGATTCAACCACGGAAAGCACCAGCAGCAAGACATAAATTCCCTCTTGTGAAATGCACTTTGTACACTGGAGTTCTCTTTGTGAAGAAACTAGCCAAGTGGTCATTCGTTGGCACAATTTCTTTTCTTCTTCTAGCTTCTTCCAATTTCTCCTTATTGGCCTTCCCATTAGCACCAACACCGGTATTGACACTCGTCGTGTTATCATCTGTGTTGATTGGGAATGGGTCAGGTTGTGGACCAGCTTCGTTCGTACCACGTTTGATATCCCATACTCTCACTGAATTGTCAGCACCACCGGAGATCAACATCGAACCCTCTTGGGAGAACGCCAATGAATAAATCGACGTTCTACCATGACCTCTCATTGATTTCAATCTTCTACCAGATCCAATATCCCAAATGTTAATAATGGAATCCTCACCAGCTGAAGCTAACCATCTCCCATCTGGAGACACGGCCATGGTATTGATAGGACCAGTGTGACCATTGAAGATTCTCACAGAGTTACCCTTAGCAATATCCCACATTCTGCAAGTCTTATCAGCAGACCCGGTGAAGACATAAGTGGAATTAGGATGGAACTCCACGGTGTCAACATCATTTAAATGACCAGCAAAGATACGTAATGGATAAATATGGTCACAACTCCATAATCTGGCAGTTTGATCATGAGAACCAGTTAAGAAGTAATGACCAAATGGTGAGAATTTGACGTCCCATACTGGATGGTTATGACCTCTATAGCTCACCAACGGCGTGTATGTGTCCAGGGACCATAGTCTCACGGTCTTGTCTTCAGATGAAGATAACAAGTAATGGTTATCTGGACTGAACGATAGACCATAGACAGACCCACTATGACCAATCAACTTTCTTGAATTCTCACCAGTGTTGTGCTTATCATTCTTCAAGACGGATTGTAATGGAGAACCATCCAATGACCATAGTTTGATGTATGAATCTTGAAACCCACCTGCAACTAATGTGGAATCCTCGTTGAATTGTAATGTTGTCAGGTCATTGTTGGTATTGTGGAAAGTGTACATACACACACTTGGAGCAGCAGCTTGTGTTGAATCTAACTTGATAGCATCTCTTGATTCTTTGACTTTCAAAATCTCTCTTTTCAGATCAAAAGCAGTCTTTGTAGGCATTGGTAAAGTGTCTTTAGCAGGTGAGTTTTCATCTTCTTTTTCATCAATGCTATGGGTTTTTTCAAATTCATGAACCAACGACTTTTCACCAACGTTGCCTTCTTTCTCATCTCTTCTTTGTAATTCAACTTTCAATTCTTTATTGAATTCAACATCTTCTGGATAT
The DNA here is from genome assembly GCA_030574855.1 of Taiozyma rabaulensis. NCBI lineage: Eukaryota > Fungi > Ascomycota > Saccharomycetes > Phaffomycetales > Wickerhamomycetaceae > Taiozyma > Taiozyma rabaulensis. The sequence continues at coordinate 12,475 of JAJMFP010000224.1, forward strand.
TTCCCAAGTTTCACAGGTTGGCTATTGAACTTTTCAACTTCATCAACGTTTGTCAACCCTCTGATGCCATCATCCAATGAACCTTCGTTAGCTGAAACGTTCACCTTATCAGTATCAATGATTGGCTTAATGTATCTGTTAATCAAACTGATCAAGATAGAACCACCTAAAGCTTCATTTTCATGTAGGAAGTATAGCAGCAAATTCAACGAAGTTCTGGTGACATGTAGGATATATGGGTTCTTTCTGTAAGTCTTTGCCAATTCGTTTTCTTCCAAATGTTCATAATTACCAATTGATGCAAACTTGGCAATCTCTGAACCATGTAGGATTCTATGGTCATCTGAGAACTTGTTGAAGAAATGTCTAGCTTCTTTAATAGCACGCTTGTTCACCAAGTCAAGGAAACAATGGACAAAGATGGGATACAAGACACGGTATAGTTCAGGTCTGTAAATATCAAGCGAACTTTCAACCCATTCTCTAAGCATCGAATAACCACGATTGTATGCCTCTGGGTCAACTTTCTCATTGTTTGGGGAAAGGTCAGAACCGTAAGCAGAGTTAGGTGGAGCCAACGTTGACGATGAGTCGGTGATTGGTGTTCTGACAGTAGTAGAGTTCACTTGTGGTAATGGTTGAGTTGGGATATGAGAACTCTCGACTCTAAGCATAGCCTCAGTCTTATGATAACCCTTCTTGTTCAAGTACTCAAGGACGATTCTGTTCAAATCGGCAGGTGAGAATTGTGGTTGTTGTCTTCGTTGTTGGTTCTGGGCTTGTTGCGCCTGTGCTTGAGCCTGGGCCTGTGGATTGGCAGCTTGGGCACCACCAGCATTTGGCCGTATGTTACCATTGTTTGTACTGCTTTGACCCGACACTGACGGAGACTTCGTGGAGCCTGGATTGTTTTGTTGTGCCATTATCGATCAATGGATGTGTATGAAGGAAAGATGGAGAGGTATAATTTTAGGACAATGAATGGAATTGAGTGGCAGTATCAAATGGATGAAGTCTATTCAGTTTCACAGATGTATGAGCCCAAGTGAGAACACGTTCTTCAGGATGTTTTCACGATCTGTGACGCGAAGATAACTCAATCTCTTCGATGTTGTACACCAAAGTGTCTATACACAATTGTTGATATTTTGAATTTTTCGAAACTTGACGAACTCTTCTTATGTAAGCGATAGGTACGAGCCAAAAAATTCTGTCATTTTAGAGCGGGTATTTGAGAGACAATAGAATGGCTTAACTGGGCTCTTTAAAGGTATAAATGCGGTTTTCTTAGCTCCTAAAGACATTTACGGGACTTAAATGTATACTTAAACAGCTTAGAAAGGTTAAATTGACTCCAGGGAGCTCAAAAAAAAAGTTGCAAAAAAAGGTCGTACCCGGATTCGAACCGGGGTTATCCGGATCAAAACCGAAGGTGATAACCACTACACTATACAACCCAATTGTGATTTTTCAAATATTGGTGTTTTCCTGATCGAGTACGCAAAAACGAATTTTGTGGTTTTTTTGGGCCTATTTGGCCTCTTTACCAGAAAATAAAGATACTAACATAGTTTAGATGGTGCCTAGAACACTACTATACATTTAAATTGCGATTTAAAAGGTAATTTCAACCAATTGTTTCCGTAATATGCTCTTCAATTTTGACATCTGAGTTTCAAAATTGTGAAAGTTTAAAAATCAAAAATTTATAACATCTTCAAATGCCCTATAAATCTTACTAGAGGTAATTTGTGGTCTGAGAAACGTAATCCAAGAGAATTTAGGACGATTAGACAACAACCTTCAGTGTTATGGCGGGTTTTCTATTTATATCGCCGCGGTGGTGTTTGGATGTTCGGGATTATGATTTGTGTCAAACTGATATTGCCGAAGAAGGCGTATATGGGCTACGGATCTGGCCCCAATTGGATTAGAATGCGAGCAATGAGGCTATAAAGGGCCCAAGTACGTCGAGACAACAGCCTCCTGGTAATGCTCGGGTGACGAGTGTGTACGGGACTAATCAAAGGCAGGATCAGGAAATTCTCGATTTGGGCAGATCAGAAAAATGTGAAAATTCAACCCCATCAAATGTGCCCTGATTAAGGTCCTGCTCCAACACCCCCTCCACCAGCACATTGACACACCACAACGCCCCACATGCCTGGCCAAAAGCCATATGAGAGCGTCTTCACCGACGAGAGCTATCTCGTCTTCGACACAAGCACCGAGTCCTGCTCCCTGTGTGGCACACAGGGGCTCAAGACCATCAACAGGATCTTGGACCACTACTTGAAACACGACACCTTCAAATGCGTGTGCTCGAAGGCCATTGAGGGTGCAGAGGAGTTCAAGAAACATCTCAAGTCTACTGACATCCACTACAACTTCAAGAAGATACCCAGCAAACACTACCTGATCCACAGAAGGGTTCATTCATCCTTATTCTCCCAAGATCTCAGGGTCATCGAACCATATATCGGAACGGAACCACTGGATGAAATCCTAAAAAACCATGACACCATCCTATACCTGGATGACGAGTACCAGATGGAACGCTTGTTTGTCGAAGCTGAGCTCATCGATGATGAAGAAGATGAGGAAGAAGGTAAAGAGGGTGAAGAAAACGAGTCACAGCTGCCCGCAGGCAATGACAATTCAGAATACCCACTACTTGCCCAATACGAAGACGTTCTAGGTGAGTTGTTCATACAAGAGACTCAAGCCAGTGTCTCTGGGTCCAACGAACTACAGTTGCCTGCTGTGTCCATGAGCATTATGCAGTCGGCTCCCCAATCAGACTATATGACCGAATCGGTCGAGTCATCACAGACACCATTGGAAAAATACAGAACAAGATCCTCAGTCTCCACGATAGACTTACAAATGAACAAGAAGAGAAAGGTCTTCACTCACTCTGGTAGTGAAAGCAGCTCTGAGAGCGAACTCTTCAGTGCACACCCATCCCCTGAAGACTCATTGACCGATCTATCAATAATCAGTCCATTTGCAGTCCCATTCAAGACATACTACAATGATTCCATTAAAAATTACCATTCCCTGGAGGAAGCTGAAAACGAATCAAATGAACAAAGTAATGAAATAGAACAATTACAAGAAGAGATTGAACCTAGACATAATGAAAAACCATCAAGCATGCAGATCAAACCTGCCCAAAACTTTACACATAAGAAGCCAACGGTGGTAAATGACAAGGAAGCCATTGGAACCGAGGAAACAAGAAAGCAAGACGACGAGGAAGAATTAGACGACGAAGATGATGATGGTGAAGAAGAGGATCCAATGGTCTTTGAAGTCGATGATGATTATGAAGCCGAGTCAGAGGAAGATCTTGAGAGAGAAAGACTAAGGGAGGAACAAGAAAGACTTCAAAGAGAGCGCCTGAAAAAGCTCAGAATTCCGTTGATGACTCCAAAGGACCCAGATCTTGACAAAGGTGTGAAGTCTAGAAAGAGAATATTGAAAGAACTGGACATGATGATCAATCTTAGATTGAAAGAGCTGGATAGCTTGGAAGCCAAATGGACAGAAAGAAACAATGCATTAAGTAAAGAGAACTTTAGATTACAAAAGATACAGAGAGACATGAAGAAACAACTAAGAGCCACAGTGAGAAGTATAAATGAAGCTATTGGTGATTAGACATCGGTTAGAATAGGAGTGATTAGTGTAAATGATTGGTTTGTTAAACTATTTATGACAAAATTATTGTATAGAAGGACTTTTAACGTTTATTTTATGATTTAATAATTGTATTTGATTAAGATGTTGGGTTGAAGCTCACAGTACGCAGAATGGTACACCGGATATAACCGGAGTTAATGAAGTGTCCTAGAACATCTCTAAAGTAGCCACTGACCATCTAAAAAGCCAACAAATCGTTCAACAGCTCTTTCGAATTGTTCGTTTGTGATTTTTTTGTTCTCCACCATGGCAATGGAGAATCTCAGCTTACCATTTAATTCAATCACTGCCAAAGAGAAGGTGAATGGTAAGTCTGCAATACTGTGGGCAAAGTTAACACCTTCTAAGAGACCAGTAGGATCTTCGTATTTACCTAGTTGTGCAAAGTAGGTCCAACCTCTTGAGATAACATCGTTGACCGCCAAACCAGCGTTCTTCATGTTTGGATCCCATGGGTTTTCATAGTCATTATCTGGTACTGATGAGACAAGGCCCCAGAAAGGTTGAGTAGCATTACGAGCGTCAAATCTAGCCTTCAAAGATGCAGGATAGGTCTTCAGGTGCTCTTTTGTGGCAGTAGGTAATGAGACATGGCTTTCAAGAATGACAGCATTAAACCAAAAAACGGTGGGGTTTCAACATAACGGAGGCAGTCAAAACCGAAAGTTGAGGTGTACTCAAGACCTAGATCCTTTTCTTCAGTGATGATTGTACCTTCAGCAGCTTTGAGCCAGCAATACTGCACAAAGTCAAGGAATGAGATTTTCTCAGACTTCAATTTCTCCTTGATACCGTTGGTTTCGACAGTCTTTGTGATAAAATGGTGCAAGTTCCCACATGTTTCCGGACCCAGCCCTGAACTCCAGATTTTGGATCTATCAACAGATTCATACTCCTGAGTTGGTGGCTTCCCCATATCCAAGAACTTCTCAATTGGTTCAGCGATTGGGACTTTCGTGGTGTCAGCTTCTTCCCCATTCAATAAATCTTTGTAGATGGATACCAACTTTTTGCACACAGAGGTGGATGACTACCGTCAAAAAGACTGTGATCTACAGCAATAAAGAAGGATTTTCCAGTTTTGAAGAAGAACCTTACCAGAGAGTGGGTATGATCGAACCTGTAACGCTCAATAACCTGTTTCAGATACTCATCTTGGGACAATGAGCTGTCTCTGTCATCTTGGATAACGTCAGCAGATTTCAACTCAGCAGACACAACTGCACTGTTCTTGACGTACACATTCAAGTGTTCAAACTTTTCCAGAAGAATATCAACTGATTTGGTCAACAAGTCAAAGTTGATTTCGTTCTTAAATTCAACATAAAGACTGAAGTTTCTGTAACACTGGGTTCTCGTCAAAGAATTCACGAAAAGTTCACTGGCACCAAGCTTTCTAAGTTCTGTCATCGTAAATGTATAGGAAACACTCTGAAACTCAGAGGAGCATAATATGGATCCAATTGGACACGTTATCCTTTTTATATGTTGAATGTTGAGGAGCGTCAAGCCAACTGTAAAGTTCTGAACGTATGGTCTAGTAACGCCCCAGTGATGAGCAGTGCGTGCATGATGCTTGATAAAGCAAATCACGATGCATACATATCTTCAATTGTACGCAAGTCTAGGCTGTGGCCCTGAAGATCTAGATTCTAGGAAGGCTCTTGAAGGATCAAATTAGGGGTGAAGTTCGACAAATGCTCCCGGATTTAGGCCTTGTTAACACCGACAAGCTGCAATGCCAGGCGAGTTCAACTTCTATAATTCCCTATTTCCAATCAGCAAGGCCCAGAATAGAAGACCAAGTCTCTTGCATGACGCGCCCTAGACTTAAGTCTACGCAGCGGCAGCCGTAATCACATGTATATGTACGAACGCCGATCTGAGGCACTCATGTACGCACAATTGCGGATCAAGGTCGACCAAGAAGTTGAAGAACTGATGGATCGACTTGAAGTTACAGGTCTGAAGCTAAATATATCATCGTTATTGATCTATATGCATTCATGTACTTTAAAAAGGACTGTGAGTGATATTATAACTAGCTTAGTATAGCCATTTGGCATCTAGCAGCTTGATAAACTCATCAACTATCTTTTGGAAAGCTTCCTTAGTCACCCTGGTGTTCTCAACCAGTGAAAAATGGAATCTAAATTTAGCATCGAACTCTGTGACACACAATGAGAAGATCAAGCTCAGATTATGGGAAGTCTGACCAAAATTGATGTCTTTGATCAAACCAGTTGTGTCTTTAAACTCACCCAATGGAGTGAACAGAGTCCATTTTCTTTCACCGGTGTTTCTCAACGAGCCAGCTGATAATATTGAGTCCCATGGATTTTCATCATCATTATCAGGAACAGCTTTCGTACTATTCCAATAAGAGTGAGTAATGTCACGGGTAGTCAACTTTTGTTTCAAGATCTTGGATTCTTTCCTCAACTGTTCTATATTGGCATCTTTCAAGAAGATTGTATCGCCAGAGCCTCCGGAATGGTAGCCAAATCTTCTTGGTGCCTTCATGTAGCCTCTATAATCAACACCGAATACCGTCTCATAACCTATCTCTTTGTTCTCTGTAGACTCAACACTCAAGAATGCCTTCAACCAGGCGTATTGAAGGAAGATTAGGAACGAAACACCTTCGGATCTTAGCCTCGCCTTAGTGTCACCAACATCAACATTGACAATTATGTGATCATGTAGAGCATCAAAAGATTCAGATTTTGTGCCTGAGCTCCAAGTCTCAGCACCAGACTTGGTTTCGTATTCCTTGGTTGGATTGGGAGGAAAGTCAAGGAGATCATCAACTGGAGGGGTACCGTCTTCAGGGACCAGAGCCACTGGTTCCTTTTTCAACAATGATTCATAGGCAACAGTAACATCCTTGGCCAATTCGGCGATAGTTCTAGCATCAGACAAAGAGTGGTCCATGACGATCAGCAAAGACGAATCTGTCTTAATGAAGAATCTCACAAGTGAAACCTCTTGATCAAACTTGTACTTGTCTATGACGGTTTTCAAATAATCCTCTAGATCAAGCTTGTTATCCCTATCATCTTGGACAACATCATTGGAAGTCAGACCAGCAGGCACAACAGAGCCTTTTCTAATGGCAACATTGAAGAGGGTATGTGTCTTTAGGGCAGCATCAATGGCTTTCTTGAACGTCTCCAGATCAAGTTCCTGTTTGAGTTCAACAAGGATATGGAAATTGGTATAAATACCGACTCTAGTCAGTGAGTTCATAAAGAGCTCGTTGAGACCGAGCTTTCTGAGCGTGTAAGACATAGTCAGATGCAGTGAGGAGGCAGTCAGCAGAGATTGAAGGGATGGCGTTCGAAGAAGCAGCTTTTGGTGTCGACAAAGTTTTTGTTGAAACGAGCGGAGTTAAAGGGGTATAACTGCCTTTATTAGAAGGGACAAGAGTTGGCCTTTCGAGGACTGTGTGGGTTCAATAGCAGAATATGATATAGCCCTCATAGTCCAAGGTCTGATCCAGTCTGACGGCAGTTGTCACAATGATCTTTCTGTGATTTCGAGTTGGAAACGGGTTTGGAATTAATTCGTACTCGATTAAAAATTGACAGATTCACGGGTAAATGAGACAGACACTGTCTGAGGCTACAAGCTACAACTTACAAACAATATTCCAAAATGAATAACAAACACTTGAAAACTAATCTAATCTAATCGAACAACCACTCACCACCTAGCAATCCTGTAAAGCTTTCAACAGCCTTTTCAAATTGCTCGTTTGTGATCTTGTCATTCTCAACCATAGACATGGATAATCTCAGTTTGTTGTCTAACTGAAGCATCACAACTGAAAAGACAAAAGGCAGATCAGCAATACTTTGAGCAAAGCCAACACTTTCCAAAAGACCAGTAGGGTCCTTATACTCACCCAGTTGTGTAAAGAAGGTCCAACGTCTTGGAAAGACATCATTGACGGCGAAACCTGCACCCTTGATATATGGATCCCATGGATTTTCTGAATCGTTTTCTGGAACATCTGCTGAAATCATGCCCCAAAATGGTTGAATAGCGTCTTCACCATCAAATTTGGGCTTCATTGAAGCAGACTGATCTTTTAAGTTTTCTTTAGTAGCCCCATCCAACCTAGCAAACTCATCAACACCGAATGAATTGAAGCCAAATAGAGGCGGATTTTCCATGTAACGGCGGCTATTCATCCCAAAAGAGCAATTTTATAGAGGACCCAAGTCTTTCTCTTCAGTGATAATAGTACCAGCTGCAGCCTTTAACCAACAATACTCAACAAAGACTAGGAATGAAATTTTCTCTTCTCTTAATTTTTCTTTGATCCCATTGACTTCAACAATTTTGGTAATAAAGTGATGTAGACTACCACGACTTTCTGGACCTAGATCAGAGTTCCAAAGTTTCGAGGCTTGAGGTGTTGGATATTCTTTGGATCTTGGTCTGTCAACGTCCAACAGATTGTCCATTGGCTCTGCAAGTGGGATCTTCACAAAACTGTCTTGTTTTCCGTTTAATAGATTGTTGTAGATGGAAACAAATTGTTTGCACAGATTGACTGCAGTCATACCATCATAGATACTGTGGTCAAAGGCAATAATGAACGATTTGTCAGTTTTAATAAAGAATCTCACCAAGGAGTGCTTATTATTGAAAGCGTAACGTTCAACAACTGTTTTCAAGTACTCATCATGGGATAAGGCGCTGTTTCTATCGTCTTGGATGACATCTTCCGGTCTCAAATTGGCTGCCACAATAGCGTTATCCCTGATTAAAATAATTCTCCAGGATGATACTGACGGTCTTGTTGAACAGCTTTGGATCAATATGATCTTTGAATTCGGCATTGATGTTGAAGTTTCTGTAGCATCCTGCTCTGGCTAGTGAGTTGAAGAATAGCTCATTTTTACCGAGTTTTTTTTGAGAACAGTCATCTTTAGAGACCTTTGAAGGTGTACCTCTAACTAATGGAAAGTAGTGAGGCGATAGCTCTCCTTATATACAAAAAGTTTAAAGGACAAGCGCACTAGCAATTCTTCAAAGAGCTTACGCCTTACTAATTTTGGCCTAGTGCAAACTGTACAGACAGTGGTGACGGATGGACAGCTTGTACATGACGCTTGATAATGCAAGTCAATATGCACTTGTAGTGGTGTTGAGGGCGGCCGCAGATCCAGAATCAATTGACATCTACACGTCCAACCTGTCATTCTTTGTCGAACAATTACCTTCCCAGCTTGTATAAACGAACGTCTTGGCTACTAGCTCATTGAGAAGCTCAAGTGTTTTGTTTTTAGCTGCAGACAGCTTTGAGCCTTTTCTTGTTGAGCCAAATGAATTATGATGCGGCGTTTGGAACATCTTTGCGTGGCCCTAAATTACAGTTGGGCTGTACAGCGTTGATTCAAAGGCACATGCTACCTATACAGACCTGCGCTAAAAATGCGGGCCAGGCCCCACAGAGGTGGCAAAGATGCAAATCTTTGATCCAGTTTCTAGGAAGGGACTAACTACTGCAAGCTGGTACAGTAGGATTTGTTTTAGCCTCTTTAATTTAATATTATGCTATTTATACGCAACATATCTATACACTTCTAGAACAACCACTTACCATCAAGTAGTTTCACAAACTGTTCAAAGGCGTTACCAAATTGTTTGACAGTGATTTTGTCGTTCTCAACCATAGAAATTGAGACAGCCAGGTTGTCGTTCAATTGAAGCGTCGAGACTGAGAAGATGTATGGTAGACCTGCCATACTTTGGGAGAATCCTGCGCTTTCCAACAACCCAGTAGGATCTTCAAGCTTACCCATTTGAGACAAGAAAGCCCATTGTCTTAGTAATTGGCTATTCACGCAGAAGCCAGTGCCTTGAACGTATGGATCCCATGGGTTTTCCTCGTCATTTTCAGGCGTCTTTGAGACCAGGCCCCAAAATGGCTGTATAGCGTCATGGGCATCGAACATGTCCTTCAAATAGGCAGACTGAGCTTTCAAGTTGTCTTTGGTGGCACCAGATAGTGAGGCATATTCGTTAACACCACCAGCATGACAGCCCAACAAAGATGACGTATTCATGTAACGGCGGTAGTCAAAACCGAATGAAGAAGAGTAAAGCAGATCCAGATCATCCTTTTCAGTTATGATGGTACCAACAGCAGCCTTCAACCAACAGTAAGAAAGATACACCACAAGTGAAATCTTCTCCTCTTTCAGCCTTTTCTTCACATCATCAAATTTGACAGTTCTTGTGATGAAATCGTGGAAGAAAGCACGACTCTCTGGGCCTTGACCAGAACTCCACACTTTGGAACCCTCAGCAGGGGATGGGTATGTTTTGGATTGTGGCCTGTCAAAGTCTCCCAGATCTTCCATAGGTTTGTCAAGTGGAACCTTCCCAAAGTCAACTTGGTTCCCTTTTAGTAGGTCGTTGTAAATCAAGACCCATTCTTTGGCGAAATGGACAACACTCATACCATCGAATATGCTATGATCAAGTGAAATGAAGAACGATCTATCTGTTTTCAGGAAGAATCTGACCAGCGAATGCTCATGATCGAAAATGTAACGATCTATGACCGTCTTCAAATATTCATCGTGGGATCATGAGCTGTTCAAGTCGTCTTGAATAACATCCTGTGGTTTCAGATCAGTGGTGAAGATAGTACCCTTCTTGATAATGGCATTGAGAGCCTCAAACTTCTTCAGAATCACAGCAACGGTCTCAGTGAGAGATCAGAGTCAATCTTTTCCTTGAATACCAAATTAATACCGAAGTTCCTGTAGGACCCAGTTCGCACTAGGGAATTGAGGAAGAGTTCATTTTTACCAAGACATGTTGGCAGCGAGGATGGAAAGTCAGAGCAGGACGGAACCAGTGAGCAAGACAACACGCTCTTTATATGTGGAGGCTAGTGTCGGCGCAACTCTCGCTACTTGCAAGTCTCTAATCGGAATGCGTGGCGATTGTGCGTCACGGTGTAGGTGTAGACTTCAGCCCGGTCTATATCCGATTCCTACAGTCAACTGTACATGTTGATCAACGGCTGAAAAGACTACCAAAGATGGCCAAAACCACTGGCGTATAGTACACACAAATCAATTAATTATATAGATAGGCAGACCAGACTTCATACTCCTTATTCTAGCCAGTCAATAGTGGTGATTAGCTTAGAAAACTCCTCAGTGATCTCCTTGAACTGCTCTAAAGAAAACTTGTTATTGTCAACCATGGTTAAGTCAAAGGTCAGATGACCGTTGAATTCAATAACGAAACAACCAAATATCAAAGGAATATTGTATGGTGCTTGCGTGATCTGAACATCCTCTAAAAGACCTGTTTGGTCTTCGAAGAGACCCAGTTGGGTAAACAGGGACCAGCCACGGTTCTTGTGACGTAAACTGATATCTGTGTGGTCCATGACCGGATCCCAAGGATTAAAACCTGTATGGCCAGTGGCAGGGGGATTCTCAACAACAGCCATATGTGGACGGTAGATGTCACCTGTAATAAGCTTTTCCTTTAGTTCTTGGGATTCTAGTTTCAGATTATCCTTTGTAGCGCCCAAGTTTGAGATCTCACCAAACACCACAGCAGAGTTCCAACCAAATGGCGCGTATTCTTTTAGATAATCTTTACCATAAGCAGCATAAATGAAATCGAAACCATATTCTTTGTCTGAACCAACACCAGTGACTTTAGTGAAGGCCTTCAGCCAAGTGTGTTGCAGGAAGATCAGTAAGGAGATACGTTCAGATTTCAGAGTCTTTCTAATGGCAGCTGAAGGTATTTTCTTGAAGATGTGTTGAAATTTGTTATCGAAAGATTCCATGCCAACTTCAGAAACCCATTTCTCAGCTTCAACTTTGGTGTATTCTTTTGTCATTGGAGCTTCTAGCTTACTCAACTCTTCTTGAGGTTTGGAGATTGTGATCTTTTCCAATTTGACTTCTTCACCCAAAGACAATTTCTTGTAGACATCAAGGAAGTACTCCACCAGATGGACTGCTGACTTACCATCTGCTGCCATGTGGCTGAAGGCAATGAATAATGACTTTTCAGTGTGCAAGAAGTATCTGTGAAGACCCTTGGATTCACCGAACTTATGGGCTTGAACGACATTTGTGATATAGTCAGTGTGGGAGAACTCAAGGCTGCTGCTATCATCTTGGATAAGATCTTCTGGGGTTAGATTCCCATGGTGAATGTTATCCTCAATCACGTTGATGTTGGCAAACTCAATGTGAGACAATAGTAGCTCGACTGTTTTCTTCAACGTGGACTTGTTGATTTCTTCTTTGAATTGCAAGTTAAGGGCAAAGTTGACATAGAGACCAGCTCTGATGATGGCACTAGCAAAAGCTTCAGTAGGACCAAACTTTCTGATAAAAGTGCTTGATTCTGTCATTTTTATGGTGAATAGGACGAGGTGCAAACGGTTAATTTAACAAGAGCTGTAGTTTGTACATTTGCGCTAGTTTTTATATCTCATGGGAATACGCTAAGAACATACGCATTGCTATATCGTGCATTTGTAACAGGGATAGTGCTTGCATAGCACATGGCGTACGATGTAATATGCAATGCACATCAAACAGTGAACTGGACCAAAATGTATACTCGGAGCCTCAAGTTGGAATCATCTCAACCTTTCAGCCGTAGAGAACTGGCACCGCTTAGCATCAGCCTTTGATAGACAATTCCGCTACGATTCTCCAAGGCGTTCGGTTAGCCATATGTAGTAATGTCCGCCTTAGGCCTGACTGTATTAATTGCTCCCGCTCTGTACTAGGAAAATTATGCTCTTATGCGAGCTCAAACCTCAAAGCACCTTCAAATCTAAAAAGGTCTGCCAGATTATGCAGGATTTTCTGATCTGTCTAGTCAAGGGGACAAAACTAACGAGGCCAGCAAGACAACGCTGTCAAGCCACAGTTACTGTCGATCTCTGAACCCGGTCCCTCAGATAGAATATAACTCACTAGTGCGAACCCAACAAACCCCCTTCTTCGAAATCTGTGCACCTCAAATTCAATCTACAACTGTAAACCGATGACGCACGTTCAATGTAATTGGCATCTAAGCCAGATCAGCACTAAAATTATGGACACCTCATCACTTTTGTTGGTTCTTGCACGGCACTGGGAGTAGTTGATCAAGGCCCAGATAGAAGAAAGGGAGGTGTGAAGACTCAGGACTGGACAACTGTCGTATTTTTCAGGTGGATCTACGGAGCTTGCTCAAACAATTCGTCCCAGCTATGGCGCTACTCTGAGCGAATAAGATCCGTGACATGGCGGAGCTAGCTATTTCTGCAGTATACTTAGACTGCACAGATGGGTGCTTACAAGCTAGACTTTGCCATCATAGATATGAACAACTCTGCTTTTTCTCAAAACGTTGCGCATTTGATTTGGTCTGTCCGCCCCTGTCTTCTCGGAGATAAAACATTGAACTCCGAAAACTGGTGAGGTGTAAGTACTACAAACTGAACGGCGACTATTCTACGCAACAATTCGTATAAAGACAGTTCAGATAGAAATTAGACGCATAAACTATGCCCTTTCTATTCCAACCACTCAATATTGGTGATTAGGCTAACAAACTCGTTGCTTATCTGGTTGAATTGAGCCAAAGAGATCTTATCATTCTCGACCATGGCCAAGTCGAAGGTCAAGTGGTCGTTGAACTCAATAACATTGCAGCTGAAGATTAAAGGAACGTCGTATGGGGCTTGGGTAAACTCCAAATCTTCCAACAGCCCTGTTTCGTCTTCAAATTTGCCCAGTTGGGTGAATAGTGACCAACCACGATTCTTATGGCGTAAGCTGATATCTGTCTGGTTAATCACAGAATCCCATGGGCTTAACCCAGTATGGTCAGTATCTGGCGCATTACCAATTAGAGCCATATGGGGTTGGTAAATGTCACCAGTGATCAGCTTCTCTTTGAGCTCTTGAGACTCCAGTTTCAAATTAGCCTTTGTAGCGCCAAAGTTTGAGATCACACCAAAGACCAAAGCAGTATTCCAGCCATATGGAACAAACTCTTCGAAGTAGTCACGACCATTAGCACCACAAATATAATCAAAACCATATTCTTTCTTTGGATCAATGACATTGGTCACCTTGGTGAAAGCTTTCAACCACGCGTGTTGCATGAATACCAGAAGGGAGATCCGCTCAGACTCTAGTGTCTTTCTAATCGCTGCTGATGGAACTTTCTTCAAGATGTGATGGAATGGGTTCCCAAATGTCTCCATACCAATATCGGAGACCCAATTCTCAGCTTCTACCTTGGTGTACTCTCTAGTCATAGAAGAACTCTCTAGTTTGTTTAGTTCATCTTGAGGTTTGGCGATTGGAACCTTTTCTATTTGGACTTCTTCACCACAGGATAGCTGCTTGTAAATCTTCAAGAAGAGTTTAGCAAGATGGATAGATGACATTCCATCAACAACGTTGTGATCAAAAGCAATGAACAAGGATTTTTTGCCGTGTAAGAAGAATCTATTCAAGCCCCTTGTTGGATCAAACTTGTGAGCATGAATAACCTTTGTTAAATAGTCTCTCTGGCTTATCTGATCATCGTTATCATCTTGAATAACATCTTCAGCAGTCAAATTAGCAAGATAAACTTTGTCTTCGATGACTTTGACGTTCGTGAACTCAATATTAGCCAGGATTAAGGAGACTGTCTCCTTCAATGTGGATTTGATGATGTCTTCTTTAAACCCGCAAAGTTCACGTGTAGATCATTTCTGATAATCGAACTGAGAAAGGCTTCGCTGGCACCTAGATTTCGGACGAATATATCCTCTGGCATGTCTGCTAAGCTTGAGGGGTGGAATCGAGGAAATGTATTCCCAAAAAAAAGGGGAGCTTTTATACTTCATGGAGACTGTAGATACACTCCACAGTGGCTCAAACGTACACACATCATATCAGTCCGCATATAACTGTTATAAATTTTGTGCGTTTACAGTCTCAAGGATTATAGAGTGTGCATATATAGCTGCAGACGGCGTACGATCTGTACGACAGTGTTGGGGACTAAGTATTCTCAGCCTCGGAGATAGAGAATTGCAACTCCGAAACGCTTACATCCAGCCAGGAAGTTAATATTAGGTCAGGAAATATAGTAATTAAAGATGCAAAATACAGACAGAAAGACAACACAAACCACTTTTGGATATTTTTGTTTTTGTTAAATGATAGAAAAAAAATGATGGGGAAAGTATTGGGGTTCTAAGAATAGGTATAAAAGCTTGTAAGCAGCGTCATTAGGATAAAAAAAACGGAGGCGATGGGGCAAACACAATGAACTAGTTAATGAATTGTAGGATCTGTTGGGTCAAGTTGTATAGTTCAACCTTTGGATCGTCATACTGGTCATCTGTGCTGTAATTTTGATTTCTTTGATCTTGGGAGGCTTGCAAGTTATCATCCGCTAATTTCTTGATCACGGCAATGACTTCCTCATTCTCTTTGATCAGTTTGATGATTTGTTGGTTGTTGCTTTCTAATAGTTGTAAAATGGACCATAGGGCAATGTGTTCAAAAGTTGGGTTTTCTGATTTTAAGAATCTGATCAAGAAACCCAAGATACCATCACTTGGAACTTCCCAACTGTTTAGAATTTGTTTGTAATCACTCAATCTAGAGCATAGGTTAGCTAGTGCAGCTGCAGCATTACCACAGACTTCACTGTTGATGGAGAAAGTCAATGGAATTAAAACTTCAATCAAGCCTAGATCTAGTAATTTGGTCTTTAGGTCATCAGCAAGGGCCAAGATGGCAAAACAAGCACTGATTTCACTTTGGACGCTGACAGGGGCATTCAACACTAGTTCTTTGCATTTCAACACAGCATCGGCTTGTAATAACTCTAGTCTGTTTCTTTCTGAACTGGCAGCCAAGTTTCTTAAAGTGGAGACAGCATGACATTGAATTTCTTCAGAATCAGTGTAATCTAACAGGGCAACCAATGGCTTTAGGAAGCCAGCATCAATGATTAGACCTTCGTTTAATGGGTGAATAGAAATGTTTCTGATACAGGCAACAGCAGCTAAAACCAGTGGTTGGTGTGAAGATTGTAATAGTTTCACTAGATGTGGTAAGCCACCGGCTCTGACGATTTCTAATTGATAACCAGCATCTGAAGCCAAGTTTCTTAGTGCCAGAGTGGCCTGACATTGGACTCTAGCAGAAGTTGAATCCATTAGTTGGACCAATTGGGTGACTAATCTTGGTTCTGTTTGTGATAGTTTCTTTCTGTTGTTTTCATCAACGGCAATGTTGGATAATGCAGTGGTACAGTAGTATTGGACATCGGAGTCTTGTGAAGATAGCAATGAGACTAGCACAGGGACGGCGCCTGCGTTCACTAACTCTTGTCTGTTTTCATTGGAATGTGTCATGTTTAACAAAGCACCAGTGGCATTTCTTTGAACTCTCAGGTCTTTGGATTTGGCCAATTTAGTCAATGGAACTAAGGCACCAGATCTGGCAATCTTGGCCTTGTTGTCATCTTGGGTAGCCAAGTTTGTTATACAACCGACAGCATTGCATTGAACTTCGATGTTGTTGCTTAACATTTGACGGATTAGTGGTTCTAAGCCACCCATGTCAACGATAAGGATCTTGTTCTCATTGTTCACGGCCAAGTTACCAAGGGCGGCACAGGCGGCTCTTTGGACTTCTGAGTCTGCACTTTGTAGTAATATTAAGATTGGTTCCAGAACTTCTCTGTCAACGGGTCTGACATCCTTTTCCGTTATCTCAGCAAAGGCAAGGGCAGCGCTTCTTTGCAAGTCGATGTTGTCCGAGTAGACCAGCGTGCTCAAGGCTCTCAGTGGGCCATGGCTGAAGAAGTCCACTTCTGTTCTGTTTTCAAGGTATTGCAATAGGACGGCGATGGCCTCACGTTCATTCTCAGCAAGCAGTGGCTGGTATTCACCACCATTGTCACGGCCTGAAAGACAACTGCAACAGACACCCATAACTTAGATAGCGGTGTGTGTGTGCAAGTGATGTGTTAGAGCTGTGAGTGGAATCTCTGAATGGGACTGGGTACTGTTCGTTCTCTGATAAACTGCAGGCAAGGTATACCGTCAGGGGAGATTAGGACGATAGTGACACGGTGCGTGGAAAGCTGTCTTCTGAAGGGCTCAAGTGTCCGGAGTTTGCAGTGCGGGCAGTGCGTGTGTGTGGAGGTCTCAAATGAGTGAAAAGTTCGACGTATTTTTGGGAAGACGACCTGTCTGATGGAATTTCTCTCAAGATTTGGCTTCCTTTTAGGATATTTGTTTTCCTTTGTTTTTTCTCCCATTTTTGAATTTCTGTTTTGGATAAATTGAATTAAACCTCTCGGAGCAAAAAAAATTGACAGGCAGCCAGGCTGCAGGGAGCTCCGCCTAGAAAAAGGAATTTCAGGAGGGAACTTCCCCGAGATAGGCAGACCGGACTGGAATTTACGCACGAGAGATAAGCGATATACAGTAAAATGCAGTTTCAAAGTTACGCAGCCCTATAAATGACACAATTCTTCTAGACAGACATTAACCATTAAACTAAACCACTAATACACAAATGCAGGAAGCCATCTCGTTCTCTATCTCTCGCTGATATCCAATGGGACGGTCCATTGACCGGAAAACCAGTTGCGGTCAAACTTGCGCAGGTTCCCCTTCTTGAACAGCTTGGATGGGACACCTTCGTCAACCAAATGGTGGGTCCAGTCGCCTTTGCTCACCACACCGTTGGAATAAGCGTGTAGAAGACCATTGACAGGCAGGACAGTGCTCACGACGTAACGGGCTTCGATGTTCTCCAAGTCTGGAGCGGTCAAACCAGAACCGGCATCAACACCCGATGGAATATCAATTGACAATTTGGCAACATCACTCTTGTTGGCCCATTGGATGATCTTCTTGCCATTCTCTGCTTCATCACCCCATAGATCGCTTATCGTGGTATCGAAACCTTGTAGGGCATCCACAATCAATTCAACAGGGCTTTCAATCTGTGCTAGTAATTTCTTCAAACTCTTGACACTTGACACGGTCTTACCACCACTCAATTTGAATAGCTCCAATTGGAATTTGACGCCTTCGTCAAACTCTTCTAGGTTTGAATCTTCTATTAGTGTATAACCGACGACTCTGACACCTTGGTTGGTTAATTGACGACCGGTAGCTAGGGCTTTGGCACCTGTTCTGTTGTTACCCACTAACAAAAGCACCAGAGGTGGTAAATTATGGTTACTGTTTGCCACTCTGGAGCTACCACCAAGGATCTTGATCACGAGAGAGGCGATACCTCTGCTTGCATTTTCAGCGATCAATTGTGGTGAGATCTTGAAGTTTTCATTACTCAATCTTTCAATTTCTAGTAGTTGAATAGGAGTGGCCAATGGTAGTGGTTCATTAGAAGCAGACACAATTTGGAAGCCTCTCGAGTCCAATGATGGCGATCTTCTTGTGATGGATGACTGGCTCTCGCTTCTTGCACTATCAATGATATCATTCAGGTTCTTGGAGACGAACTTCGCACTACCATGATCATCCCATTTGTCATTCTTAGCACCAAGAACGTTCTCATCGTTATCGTACTTCGTCTTGACTTGTGATTTTAGTTTGTTATTGGCAACTAGTCTCTGTGAAGGATCGATACTGTCATTGGAGACAAATTCTTCCAGAGCGTATTTCTTATCAAACTTAGCAGTGCTCCCTTCAAAGTCGAAATCGGTGCTGGCCTTGATGTGTGTGACGTTGCTGTCCCAGGAGATGTCCTGCTCGTTGCTGTAGACGTTGTCAGTTCTCTTCAGCAGCTTCTTCTTCTGGCGTGGAGTGTTGTTGTCGTTGGAAGTGGAGGCAGCAGAGGCATAAATGATGGCATCATCCTGCCATTGCTGTTTAGGCGTGTTGTTACCGTTGTTGCTCTTGTCCTTGTTCTTCTTGTTCTTCTTCTTCAGGTCAGTAGGGATGTCGACCACCTTCAAGTCTGCAATGTCTGCCCCACTGATCTCGTAGTTGGTGTGCACTTGGCCGTCGATGGTGGCCTTGTCCAGCGTCAGCACCTTGTCCACCACCTTGAGGACTCTGCCCTGGACTGAGCCGCCTTTCTTCAGCGATAGTTTGACCTTAAAGCCGACCACTTGCACCATTTTGGCTGAATTGTTCGGTGTTCTGGGAGATTCTGTTAGTGTGGTTGGGTTCTTTCACTGTTTTCTGAATTTCTCGAGCCTGGGAAAAAATTGAAACCAGCGTAAACAGAACGAGACCATTGCCATAACCACTCAAGCCACACAGACAATGTCCAGAGAGCCACTGATCGTCACAGATGTCAGCGAGCTGAGGTTTCCCTCCGAGAACAGGGACGCCAAGGTCTTCGATCCGACTTTCCTGGACGAGAACAAGGACTGGAAAGCTGCCAGAGACGCTGTTGATGCCAACCTCAATGACATAACCAAGTGGGATGCCCTGGTCACCCTCACGGAACAGCTCCTCACAAAGTATCCATCGCCATCAGAGAACGTCAAGAAAGTGATTATCTCTACTTTTGATGAGCTACTGTCGAGATTCCCATTGTTCTTTGGGTATTGGAAGAAGTACACCTCTTTGACATATCAGATGAACGGTATCGATGACTCGATAGAGGTGCTCTCACGTTCCATTGACCTATTCCCCCAATCATTAGAACTGTGGATCGACTTCTTGACCATCTTGGTGTCGAACTTCAATGAGGATAAAGACAGAATCAGATCCAATTTTGAGATTGCAATCAAGACAGTGGGTCATCAGTTCCTATCTCATCCATTATGGGACAAATACATCGAATTTGAAACAGCAGAGAACAACAAAGAGAACGTCCTGAAGATCCTGCTGAAAGTGATAAGGCTGCCATTACACCAATATGCGAAATACTACCAATCATTCACCTCACTCAAAGACCAAGCAGATATCAACGCCCTTATAGAACTCGAAGGCAACGACAAATTGACCCCAGAATCTTCAAACGAATACTTCTACAAGATTTTCTTAGAAACTCAGGCCTACGTCACAGAAATTTGGCCGTTTGAATCACAGTTGAAGCAAAATTTCTTCAACTTGGCACCTGTTCCTCAAGAAGATTTTGAAACATGGGATAAATACCTAGAAAGTCAGATCAACAAGTATAAACAGACAGAGTCTCCATTGGTGAAAGCACAAGTCATTTCTATTTTTGAAAGATCACTGGTCCCAACTGCATTATCTTCAAAGTTTTGGTATAAGTATCTAAATTGGTACCTGTCCACTTTCCCTTCAGAATTCGACGCTATTAATAACATCTACAAAAGAGCTATCAACCTATTCATCCCATTAAGCTATATTGAGATTAGATTGAACTATGCTTTGTTCCTACAGGTCCACAAACAGGATGAAGACCTGATCCATGACGTCTATCTATCAACCATCAGGTATAACAACCTGGAGACTAAACCAATCATCCAATACTTCAAGTTCATTGCCCGACTACCCGATGAGAAAACACAAAAGCCAAAAGATCCAAGGGATACCTGTCTATACTTAGACTCATTGCTGGCAGAGTACTTCAACAGAGATAAGAGAAACACTGGTGTTCTTGATCTTCATGGGAAACAATTGCTACAATTATTGAATGATAAGACTATCGCCATCGTCATTGTTGAACTGGTGAAGATCAACTGGTTTGTTGTTAAGAATCATTTGAATGTCAAGAAATTGCTAAACTATTACTTCAAATTGGATATCCTGAATGGCTCCATCCCATTCTGGAACCTATCATACAAGTACTACAAGGAACATGGTGATCTAAGAACACTTGCGAGAATCATCCAATTCGTTAAGTATGAATCATCATTACCAGTATCCGTGATTAACAACCTGCTATTGGACTATTCTGAATTCCTAGCTCAAAACTTTGACCCACATGACTCAATCTCCAAACAAAACCACTATGAGAAGATCCTTGAGCTGGAGTATGACATTGCCAACCCACTGTCCTACAGAATCGACCCTGATACAAACTCCAAGGCTATGAAGGAGTACAGGGGGAGAAGTGGCCACCCGGGCGTGAAGATTGACAAGCCAGAGATCACAAGCTCCAATATCGACCTGTTGGCCAGTACTACGGAGATAGCTCCCCTGCCTACTTTCAAGAACGTGGAGAAGGCCAATTTACCAATCGACTACGGGGAGGAAGAGTGATGTGTCTACGGATTGTTTAGCTAATGAAAAACGACTTCTTTAACGAGCAATTTGCCACTGGTTGTAGTCGCACAGAGTTCATTCTGCCGGGGAGCCAGTCATCGGCTGCTAAATTCTGCTTATCCGAGCTGCTAGCTGCAAGATAAAAAAATTTGAAAAACAAGAAAAAAAGTTCATGCGATGAGCTACAGAAGTAAACACTCAGAAGAACGTCTGTTTCCACGATGGTTGCCGAAGTCACGAAGAGAGAACTGTCACCACCTGCCTCACCGGGCCCTGACTCCAAGAAGCAGGCCACTGAAGAAACCAAGGCCGCAACTGAGGTGACACAGGCTGAAGAGGCTAAGGAGTCCACTGAATCATCAGAACAACAGGACAAACCATACAGAAGACCAAAACAGAACAAACAACCAAAGATCAGAAAGAAGAGATACAAAAACAAAGTCAAAGATGAGACATCCCCATCGGGTGTTCTTCAATTCGAGATCGAACATATCCTGTCAACCAGATCTTTATCCCAGGATGACATCGTTAATGACATCTCAGGTGTCCTAAATGACGATTTATTAGCTGCCAAGTACCACAGAAACGTTGAAAACGTTGAGATCATTGCCCTAACGTCAAATGGTGAAGGTCTAGGTATAATTCCAAACCCAGTGGACGAGAAGAAGAAACAGATCGTCATTGTGCCATTTGCTATCCCTGGTGACGTTACCAATGTCAGAGTCTTCAAGACACATCCAAACTACGTTGAGTCTGATCTTTTGGCAATCACCACTCCATCTATCGAACGTAACGATGAACTGATACGATGCAAGTACTTCGGTAAATGTTCTGGTTGTCAATATCAAGAATTACCATACTCCACACAATTGGAATACAAAAAGAGAACAGTCGCTAATGCTTATGAATACCTAGCGCCTGAGCTAATCAAGGAAGGTAAAGTCCCAGAGATTGGTGATACTGTTGAATCTCCAAAACAGTTTGGCTACAGAACAAAGTTGACCCCACATTTCGACTTACCAAGAAAGAAACCTCTAGAGGAGAGACCAACTTTTGGGTTCGGTGCTAAAGGTAAGCCAACTTGGAGAGAAACCGAAGGTGGCGATAAAGGTGTTGTTGACATTGAAGAATGTATTATTGGTACTAAAATCATTAACATCGGTCTTGACAATGAGAGAAAGAAGTTTGAACAAGAGTGGAGCAAGTACAAGAAAGCTGCTACGATTTTGCTAAGAGAACATACTAGAGTAACCAAAAGAGGCGAAGACACATTAGAGTTCAAGAATGCCCAAGCAGGCTCCAAAGATGTGGAAGGTAACGTTAGTTGTATAACTGAGGATGCTGTCGACCAAGATGATGTCTTGATCAAATCATGTGTCACTGAGACAAGACAAATCGTTACTGAATACATCAACGGTTTCACATTTGAGTTCTCTGCTGGTGAATTCTTCCAAAACAACAACTCAATCTTACCAAAAGTCACAGATTACGTTTGCTCAAACTTGCAAATCCCAAACAAGAAGGAGGAAGATCCATTATACTTGGTTGACGCATACTGTGGTTCAGGTCTATTCAGTATCACTGCTTCTAAGGGTGTGGACAGAGTCGTTGGTGTCGATGTGAGTAAAGAGAGTATCAGATTTGCTAAGAAGAACGCTGAAAGAAACGGTGTCCAGAACGCAAAGTTCATCGATGGTCAAGCTGAGAAGATCTTTGGAGAGATTGATACCCCAAATGATTTGACATCAGTGATCATTGATCCTTCCAGAAAAGGTTGTGACGATGTCTTCCTGTACCAACTGTCAGATTACAAACCAGCAAGAATCGTTTATGTCAGTTGTAATGTTCACTCTCAGGCCAGAGATGTTCAATTCTTCTTAAACCATACTGAGAATGGTTCCCAATACAAGATTGAAAGTATCAGAGGCTTTGACTTCTTTCCACAAACACACCATGTTGAAAGTGTTGCCGTCATCACTAGAATTTGAAGAATAGTCATTTAATTTATAGCATTGTACATTAATCAAACGTTTGCATCTACATCAAAGGTTGTAACTGTAGTGATTGATCTAAGTTACATGGTGTCATATCGTCAGCCCTGATCGCAAAAATTGACTAAGTCACCTGATCTTCACTAGGGCAGTCACATAAAAACTCAATTTTTCATGCTGCCCCGGCGAAAACATTACATAATTTTCGCGCAGGTGTTTACATAATCAACTTTCGCGAAAATCTCCCATAGTTAAGCACCATCGTCTCATAACCACAAACAAATTTTTCACATCAACAAAAGTTTGGAAATTTAATTTCAGTCCTACAAGACACTCACATTGAGACTTCCTTAACCACATCAAATAAATCAAAATGGAAAACGATAAAGGTCAACTTGTAAGTCCACAGAAGCCACCCAATGAGACTGTGACAGTGTGAAATGGAGGATACCCTGTGGAGGCGTACGGAACCCATGTTTTAATCCAACCAACTTTGGAGATGTATCGTGATGAAGATATTATGTGATGACACCGTGATGATCCCTATGACTATGAAAAGATGATTCAAAGAGATAGTGAGAATCAATGAGTGTACAGGCCTCGAGTGAAAGTATAAATCCCTAGAAGTTGAGACCCATTATAGAACTAATTTCAAACCAACAAAAGATGAAGATATCCATGAGGAACACACTAAGATTCAAAAAGAAAGAATCAAATGAGCAAGACTACCACACCCGTCACACCCAAACAAGGAGAATCCATATTCATTTCCCGTCAACCGTCTCAAACCCATATGAACCGTATACTAACTGCACCAGGTCGAACTATACGTTCCACGTAAATGTTCAGCTACCAACAGAATTATCAAAGCTAAGGACCATGCTTCTGTCCAAATTAACATTGTCAACGTTAACGAAGAAGGTCAAGCCATTCCAAACGATGTCACCACCTACGCTTTATCCGGTTACGTCAGAGCCAGAGGTGAAGCTGATGATTCATTAAACAGATTAGCTCAAAGAGATGGTTTATTAAAGAACGTCTGGTCATACTCCCGTTAAGATGGTTGTGTATTTTTAAGATATATGCTGTTTTAATATAATGTTTAAAGAAAGAGAACGTGTAGTCGGTTATTGCTTCCAGATTAGTCCCTAGACATAAGGAGATGGACCTATGCTTTTACCTAGATTTTAGCAACTTGGCTGCCTTTCCCGTCTAGCTCCGGGCAGAGGCTCTGCCTACGCCTCCCTCCAGGCCTTTTCAGCTTCCGCCTGTGCGCCCCGCAAAATTCCGTAAGTGGCTGCAGTAGTCGCTTAAAGTCAAAACAATAAAAGCGGGAAGCCAAAACAAAGAAAAGCTCCCTATAATTTCGACCAGGCCCAACTTCCCCCAGCCACAACTCTCCCTAAAGCGCACCAGCTGCCTCCTCCACCTCCCACTGGCCACCACACTCGCTCGCCACTATGGTCAATGCCTACGCTACCCTCCTCTTCACCAGCTCATACCTGCCTGGTGCTCTGATTCTGGGGAAGTCACTGAAGCAGCTCAACACTTTTGACAATGAAACCAAATTGATAGTGCTGCTCGCTGCCAAACTGACTCCCTTCGAGCTGAAACAACTGGAAGAAGTCTACGACGAGATCCATGACGTTTCCTTGATCCATGCCCGCCAGAGCAATGAACTACACTTGTTGGGCCGTCCTGAATTGTCTCCGACCTTCTCAAAGATTAACTTGTTCAAATTCACCCAATTCGACAAGATCCTGTTCCTTGATGCTGACACTTTGCCTGTGAAGCCATTGCAGGAACTGTTCACCACTTACGCTGACTTATCCACTGCCCAAATTGTTGCATCCCCTGATTCAGGCTGGCCTGATATCTTCAACTCCGGGTTCTTCCTTATCAGACCTTCGATTGAAACTTACCTAAAGTTGCTAGAAAAGATCCAACTGACTGCCAACCCATCATTCGACGGTGCTGACCAAGGTCTGTTGAACCAATTCTTCCATTTGGATGATGATGCCATCGCAGAACAACGTTCTTGGTTGAGATTACCATTCCTGTTCAACGTCACCCCTTCAGGCCAATACCAATACCAACCTGCATTCAACTTCTTCAATGAGAAAATCAAACTGATCCATTTCATTGGGCCTAACAAGCCCTGGGCCGATGCCTATGATAAAGGCGGGTTGAGGGAACGTTGGTGGGCTAAGTACCATGAGTTCTTTGGTGATGACGATGATATCCATAAGACCATCCACGGTATCGATCCTGTTTATTACGATCCTGCTGAACTAGCTGCTGAAGAACTTGAAGTTCAGTATGAGGAAGCAAGTGGCCCTCAAGAAATCAAAGACAATGAGGTCCTATTGAACCCAGAGTCCTTCAAGTATTTTGAAACTGTCCAAACTGATGCCAACCAATGGGACCCAGCTCATGAGGAGCCTCCAAAAGATGGGAAACCAGAAGCTGCTGCATTCCCACAACTGCATGATTATTCGGGTGATTGGGATAGAGGTTCATCTCAAAGTGATTACTATGATGAACCGGAAGCTCCACCAGCTATCTTCCCATGGGAACGCAAGGTTGACAAGCCACAAGTTGAGAGAACGTTTGTCAATGAGTACTCTTATGAGTTTTCTGAACCATGGGGTGCCTTACCTACTGTGAAGAAGATTAAGGATAAGCAAGAACAAGAATTGGCTGCTCAAAAGAGAGCTGAAGCCTTGGCCAAAGAGAATGAAGAAGAACAGAAGAGACTTGCTGACCAAAAGGAAAGATTAAAGGTCATCGAGAGCCGTTACAGTGGTGACATTCAATTAGAGTCTGGTGAAATCAATCCAAATGAATTACAACCTGAACCATTACACTTGGAAGAACCAGAACATATCAGCGAGGCTACTGAGAAGGAATTGGTCCAATCTTTGAAACAAGTCTTATTGGAAGAGAAGATCAATAAGACTGAAGACAAGCTGGACATTAGAAACTGACGCTACACTAAGACGTTGTAGTTTTTTGTTGTCATCACTTTTGTACCATACATACATTTACATTCTGCGACTATGAAGGGGATCATTTAAGTCATTTATACCATTGAGAAAAACCCATAAAAACCATTCATTTACCATCAACCTTTTGCTACTTTCTTGTCATACATTTATTGTCATTCCATTGCACTGCAATATTGCTATACGATTCGCTATTAATAAACGTACTGAGATGTTATGAGAGGTTGTAGGACGTTCGAATACTGAAAACATCCTTCTATACCCCCCTGAAATTTCAAGAGGAGATAGACGAGCTTCCATGATTGACTACGGCCATATCAACCAACTCAGTAATGTCAAACTGACATCAGCCACGAGTTTGACACATAAATCCAGACAAATCTGTAAGTTGACGTAAAATCGGTATGGATCCGCGAAAGGGCTTACATAATCGCTGACATAAGCTCCTCCCATGAAAAATTTTTTTAATGGAAGGAACATCAGTAAAGAAAAAAAATTCAACGAAAATTCCTTCCAAAGAGTTGTTCAGACCAAATCTATTTCGATAATTTCAACATGGCTTCTGACGGTATCACCGAGGTTGACGCCAACTTGATCGAGACCAACTATGACAACGTCGTCTACTCCTTCGATGACTTGAACTTGAAGAGAAACATCCTAAGAGGTGAGTGAAGACAATGGAAGGGGAGCGTGTGCAAACAACGTGCAATTGATCAGGTGGGTGTCTGGGAAAAATTGGCGTATGCAGTGGCAATAAAGAGCACAATCAGTGTCATATGACCTGCTGTGATCGTTTCCAATACGCCCAACAGACCCAGATCAAATGAAATCATTGCTACATCTCCCCAATTTCAGCTAAAAACAGCTCGATGGCGATCTTTATACTAACTTATCATCACAGGTATCTACGCTTACGGTTACGAATCTCCATCTTCAATTCAACAACGTGCCATCCTACCAATCACTGAAGGTCGTGATGTTTTAGCTCAAGCTCAATCCGGTACTGGTAAAACCGCCACTTTCACCATCTCTGCTTTACAAAGAATTGATGAAAACGAAAAAGCTACCCAAGCTTTGATCTTGGCTCCAACCAGAGAATTGGCCCTACAAATCCAAAAAGTTGTCTTAGCCATCGGTTTACACTTGGACATCTCCGTCCACGCCTCCATCGGTGGTACTTCTACCAAAGATGATATCGATGCCTTGAGAGCTGGTGCCCAAGTCGTTGTCGGTACTCCAGGTCGTGTTTTCGATATGATTGACCGTCGTTTCTTCAAGACTGACAAGGTTAAAATGTTCATCTTGGATGAAGCCGATGAAATGTTATCATCTGGTTTCAAGGAACAAATCTACAACATTTTCAGATTATTGCCAGAAACTACCCAAGTTGTCTTATTATCTGCTACCATGCCAAAGGATGTCTTGGAAGTCACCACCAAATTCATGAGAAACCCAGTCAGAATCTTGGTTAAGAAAGATGAATTGACCTTAGAAGGTATCAAGCAATTCTACGTCAACGTTGAACAAGAACAATACAAATTGGAATGTTTGACCGATTTATACGATTCCATCTCAGTCACCCAAGCCGTTATCTTCTGTAACACCAGAAAGAAGGTTGAATTCTTGACTGAACAATTGACTGCCAACCAATTCACCGTTTCTGCCATCCACTCTGACTTGTCTCAACAAGAAAGAGACACCATCATGGAAGAATTCAGAACTGGTTCCTCCCGTATCTTGATCTCCACCGATTTGTTAGCTCGTGGTATCGATGTCCAACAAGTTTCCTTGGTTATCAACTACGACTTGCCAACCAACAAGGAAAACTACATCCACAGAATTGGTAGAGGTGGTCGTTTCGGTAGAAAGGGTGTTGCCATCAACTTGGTCACTGAAAGAGATGTTGGTTTAATGAGGGAAATCGAACAATTCTACTCCACTCAAATCGCTGAATTGCCAGAAACTATTGCTGACATCTTTGCTTAAGCTGGGTCAGATATGTTTTGTTCGTGAGTTGATATTGTTTTTTTAATTATTATATACACAAAATTTGCAAGAAACTAGAGAGTACAAGTGTAGTAAGTAGTGTATAATTATCATCGTTGCAACGTGCATTAATCTTCAGCCAAATGGAAACATATCTCTATCTATTCGCCCAGTTTCTCCAGTTTCCCCTGGTTCTTTGCATCACCATCGACACCCACAATCAAGATTCTGTCAATACAGGTGTGCACATCTTCATCGAACCCGTCAAAGAAGAGGTCTAAACTGGTGACTTTCTGGAATCTAACAAACATCGGTCTGCATTCTAACCAACCGTTCTCATCCCAAGTGTCATCGTCCAAGTAACAATCTAGTGGAGCATCCAAGTTGACGGCGTCATCAAAACCGATGATGCTTGATCTGTTGGCCCACATCTTTAAAGTATGTGGTCTTTGTAATTCAGCACCATCATATTCACCGTCTCTGAACTTGATAAGGATGGCGTACACTTTGCAGATGTTGGTCAATGGGATGTGTAGGATCAATTGGGAGTCAGTGTCGGAGACAATGGCGGTCTTCTTCAACTTCTGAGGCGTGTCTCTCACCACGTTCTGGATCTCATTGTTGTCCTTGTCTAGTGTCAAACAGTCCAATGCCTCAAACTCAGCAAAGTACACATTGTGGTTTAGAATGCTGTAGCCCTGCGGGATGTATCTCTGGACCTGCTTCTGCTCCTCGGTCTTGTTGGCCTCTCTGTTCTGGACAGCGGCGTCTCTCGTAGCGCCTGGGGCCAGCTGACTTAGCTTGTTGAAGCCCTCGTAGATGCCCTGGACGTTGGCGCCACGCAGGCGGGACACCTCCTTGCCCTGGTGGAAGAAGACGAAGGTAGGCACGGCGGTGATCTGGTACTTGGAGGCGGAGGGCTTGCAGGAGTCGATGTCGACCTTGTAGACCTCCAGGTTGTGGTAGGTGTCGTAGAGCTTCTCCACGACGGGCGCAATGGCCTGGCAGGGCCCACACCAGGAGGCGGTGAAGTAGACGACGAGCGCCTCTGTGCGGCGGATGAGTTGCTCGACCTGTGTGTCCGTGGTGGCGTAGATGATTGGCATGGCGGCAGCGGCGGTGGTGTTAGCGGTGGTTTAGGTAGAATGTTGGCTCTTTCTTTGTTCTGCTGATTTGCTGAATATTCATTTCTTTCACCTGCCGCTGTGGCACCTACCGCCAAATAAGCATCAGGGGATATCGGTGATAAACCTAATCTCGGACTACTCTTTGTTACGAATGTGTCAACACTGCGTCGAATTGGCCTATTTAACATACGAGTCTATTGTCTGCTGCAGGGTGGACAGCTTGCCACCGAAATCTGTCTCGGAGAAGCCCAATTGGCCGACTAGTTGCGGAACATTACTCTGCAGCTCCACACCTTGTTCGGTTAGTGACACAGTCAGATAGTGGTTATCCACTTCCATGCCATCAGCGTCAGGCCCACTAACGAACTCTTGGAAGATGGAGTCTTCCTGCTGAAGCTCTTCAAACTTGTCCACTGGCTCAAACTTGCCCTTCAAGGTCTCAACAAAGGAAATCAATTGGTTAAACTTGGTCAAAAGGTCTAATGTGTCAATGATCTTGGATAGGTTATCACCATAGATCTCACTCACTTTCACGACATCGGACTCTAGGAATTGGAAACCTTGTAATGTTAAGCCCTCCTTGTTCTTATAACTGTCATTGGAGTTGAAAATCGTCACCTTCTCACCCTTTTGGAATGCAATGTTGTTCTTCACAAGGAAGTTGATGGGTATGCTCAATTCACCGGCCAAAAACTCAACTTGTAGCCCAATGTCATTCGCCTTGACCCCACTCTCTTGCCATTCACCATCCCTCAGTTCTAACTTGCTCAAATTTAGTCTTTCATCATTTACTAAGCTGAACACAAACTTATCAAGAAGCTTGATCTTCAACCCATCATCATAGTTTAACTCCACAGAATCTTTCCCAAACTTCCCCACCAATGCACCATACACCTTCATGTGATAATCGTACAGGTCAAAAGAGTCATTACTAAACTGATCTAGAACGGATAATTGCTGCAGAAGCTTATCAAACTCGGTCAACTTGTCATATTTCGTCAAACTGTTCTGTAAGATGTTTTCATCAGTCTTGGAGTTCTTATACTTGAACGAATTGTTGTTGTTCGCGAGGATCAGCTTCAGATCTTTCAATAGCGGTCTTATCTGGTCTTTGGTGGATGTAGGGTCTTCTTCGTAGTCTATGTCTATCACCAGGATGTTGCCTGCAATTGACAGTCTTTTTGTTGTATCAGTGACGGACTCAATGAATGATTCAAATTTGTAAATGTTGGCCAGCCTCTGAATGTTTTGGATGGTGATTGAACCAGGAGAGGTCTTCAGGATGTTGATTATGGCTCCCAGAGCTTGGTGGAACGTGTCGGACATCGGGTTGTGGTCGTGGTTTAACTTGTTGTTTAATTACTTCTTTGACAAGTGTGTTGATGTTTTCCAATTTTTCAATTTTTCGAGACTGGCCCAGCTTACGCCATTCAGGGACCTGGGATGAGAGCGTATGTTACGTACGTGATTCTGTAGAAATCATAACATTATACTATAAACTTGAAGCTATTTACAACTTGATACCGATGTGAATAGCAGCAATACCAAAAGTCAAGTTTTCATAACCCGGTTCAGGGACGTAGAAGCCAGCTTTTTGAATCATGGACTTGAATTCCTCTTGAGGTGGGAATTTTTGGATGGATTCAACCAAGTATTGATAAGAATCGTAGTCATTGGCAAAAGCTTGGCCAAAGATAGGTAGCAACGACGACCAGTTTTGATAGATGATGTCGACTGGGACGTTATCGACCTTGGAGAATTCCAAGATACCGATGATACCACCAGGTTTTAGAACTCTGTAAGCGGTGTCTAGACCGGCTTGGATGTTTGTAAAGTTTCTGATACCAAAGGACACAGTGTAGACATCCTTCGAATTATCAGGTATTTGATCCAAAGTCTCACCGTTTTGCACTAAGAAGGAGACTCTTGGGTCGTCTTTGTATGCGGTCTTTAGGATTCTCTTCTTACCTTCTTCCAACATCAATGGGTTGATATCGACAATTTGCATGGTTGATTTTGTATCATTGAACTTGGTCTTAGCATGGTCTAGCAAACCAAAGGCAATGTCACCAGAACCACCTGCAACATCAAGGAAGTCCAATGGACGACCACCAGGTCTGGCACCAGCATCTAACTTGTTGATGAATTGTTGCTTCCAAACACGATGGATACCAAGAGACATCACATCGTTCATTAGATCATAACTGGAGGCAACAGAGCTGAAGACTTGGCCGACCAATTTCTCCTTTTCTGATTCCTTGACGGTTCTGGAACCGAAATGTGTAGTCTTTTCAGGCTCTTTGTGGGCTTTAGGACCGAATCTAGTAATTGAGGAGCTGAAGCTTCTGACAGAGGCCAGAGGGGAGGCACGTGAAAGCACACCGACTCTTGTTCTTAGCATTGTGTGTGGCAAGAGATAGAGAGCTAGGGGTGGTGGACTGTGATTGCTGCTAGAATTGGGAAGTTCTCCTGGCTTCGGTGCTAAATTTGTTCATTTTTTCTTCCTACGGTACGCTTTGTCTGCCATTCTGCTCCGGGTCAATAACAGAGATCTCTTTGGTGATTCAGTTGGGCATGTGAAGTGGGAGATGGCACCACCAAGAGGAATCAGTGCCAGTTTGATTGATACCCAGCTCATGAGCCTGATCCTGGGTATGTGGTCATTGATGACCAATTTTCCGTGCGAAATTTGGACTTCTGCACGCCTCAGACTGACACAAACTCGAAACAACACCGTTTGAAACAGATCTGTAACGGTTTCAATGTGATGTATCACATTTCTCCAAATCGGTATAAAACGCGTCCACATTCTTTCAATCCGCGTCTACTTTCCCTTCCTCTACCTCTACTAAGTAGCGTACACACCAAGTCAACACCAACTATGTCCAACATCATCAGAGGAAACATGCCTCACTTGGCCCGTCAAGCTCTAACTGCTCCTGCCTTTACCAAGATCAACGTCTCCAGAACCCTTATCTCAAGACACTACAGCAGCGGTGGCCCATCCGGTGCCCACGACGAAGATCTTTTGCTGTTACTACACCGTGCCTACAAGGAGTCCGCCAGTGTCACCAAGAAGTTGAGGATTGCCATTGAATCATATGGCGGTGAAGCTGAAGTTTCAGTGAACAAGAAGAAGATCAACGAGTACCAGACCTTCTACAAGAAGAGATACGCCGAGTTGAAGGCCGAGCACGGCGACAGTTTGACTCCACAAGAGATCACCAAGAAGACCTCTGAAGAGTGGAAGGCGATCAAGGCCCAACGTGAGTGATGTATACTCTGTTCAAGACCAGAAATACAGGCGCTGTTGCGAGAAGACTGTAGGCTGTGAAGATCGATGTAAACCACAGACACAAAATCCGAGAAAAGTGCGGCCTCGAATAGGCCTACACACTCCCTGTCTCGTGAACATGTCACATTTGTTCTGGATCGATGGAATTGGATAGACTGTACAACCATTCATGATTCCACGCTGGAAGATGCCTCACATTTTCAAGAGAAACCCAGGAGGGCTCACCAACATTTGTGGTAAAAATTCCCCCAAATTTTTTTGTGTCAACCACAAACACAAACATCGCCATCCCCAGGAAAACTCTAAAAAATGTGGTTGCCACCGATGGAGGGACATGTGAAACACTGCGTGTGGTCCAGACAGATCACGAAACTACACAGGTAACTAGCTACCCATTGTGCTGCTGAAATGAAGCTACAGACCTGTTTGTTATCGGTGCTATTCGTCTACGCCTTCGCTGCTCCTACTGAAGTCCCAGAAGAGTACCAGCATTTGCATAGGGCCTCCAAGACCCAAGGTCAAGATCCCGAACTGTTACATTCAGGTGCCACTGCTGGCTATGCTGGTATCTCAGAGTCCTTTGCAGCGTTCCAAGATGAGTTGAATAACGTGTTTTTGTTCGACACTGCTGAGAGTGAAGGCTATCAAGAGGACCACGACGCTATTATCATCCCTAGAACCCAACTCACGGAACGAGTGTTGAACTCTATTGGCTTCAGAGATTTGGTCAAGTATTCCAAGACGTTCAAACTACAGAACCAGGCTTTTGAGTCCAAGTTGGAGATCTTAATCCCAGAGATGACTATTCCTTATTTCATCTTCAACACGTCGGATCCGTTGAACATCCCTCAAGGTCAAACAAGAAACGAATACTCAAAGTTCTTAGACCACTCTGCTCCCTTTGAATTGCCATCATATTCCACATTAGTTGACTATTTCTTGGTCTTACCAATTCCAGAGAGATTCAACCCAAGATCATTGACTAAAGAGATTTTAACTGTGAATAGAGCCAAATTGCCCTTGTTCAAGCAATCTGAAGGTTCCACTTCCCCATTGTTAGCATTTGTGTTCAAGAGTGGTAACAGTGTTGCTGAATCTAAGGAATTAGATATCCCTTTGTTGGGTGTCAAGAATTATATGGGTGTTAAGGACTTGAATCAGTTCTTTGATATCTTTGCAAAGACTTGGATTGAAGATGTTGGTATGAGTCAGTTAGTTCACGGTGTTTTCTGTACACTAAACAGAGCTCATTCCAGGGAGAGTTTCTGTATCAAGATCAAGGAAGATTTGAAGAATTTGTCATTATTCCCAGCTTTCAACCGTGCCACAACTTTACAAACTTACACCAAGAGAGATAGGCTAAGCTCAAAAGGTGCCTCCATTAGAGTCATATCTAGTCAGGATCTTGATATGTCTGAGTTAACTCTACCTTTATCTATTTTGAAAACCAATGGTAGTGACAGTGTTGAAACTTTCAGTCCAAGAGGTAAAGGCTATACCCAGGTTATTTCAAGATTGAAAAGTAGCCTCAGAAACACTGGGAATAATTATGCTAAGAGATCGGCTCAAGGTGAAGATTTTGAAGGCCAAAACATTGACCACATTAGAGATGTTTTAAATAACAGACTAAGGGAGAAGAAGTTGAAAGACAGGTTGGTCAAAGGTGACAAGAACAAGAAGGCACACATTGTTTCCAAATTTGGCAAGATCGAAGACGAACCAGAAAGAAGTCAACAAAAGATGAGAACAAAGATCACTACGCCAAAATCCAAACCAATGCTTCTTGAATCATTTGAACACCAGAATATGGCCCAAGTTGAGGAATACAAGAAGGGCAAAGTTAAAGACGCTATTGACAACATCAAACTTACTTCCAAGAGAGTCAACAACAGAGTTTATAACAACGATGAAAGCCAAGATGCTGATACTCAAACTCAAGAGGCTACAAATAGTGATTGTGAACCAATAACCTGGTTCAACGTGTTCCATCATAGTGTGTTTGGAAAGACTAAGTTTTGCGGTATATAGATTAAATCATAACTTTCATTAAAAACTACCTAGACTCGTCTTCATAGATACTCACTCTATTGTTTATCAGGAAAGCTCATATCGACCAACTCCTGGTCTGGTGTAGCTTGACAACCAGTTTCATCCCCTTGGACTGCATCAAACGTTTTGAAGTAGTTGTCAACCATCTCTTCGTGTGATTGGATAACTCTATGTGTTGGTTGTGGGTTATTCAAGTCTGCCATTGGGTGAAAGTTGATATCTTGGAACGATGGAATTTGAGCTAAAGTTGGTCTATGGTTTATCTGGAAGGTGTTAGGTGGCTGTTGTTCCCGTTGTTCCTGTTGTTCAAAGGCTGGTACATCTGATGCTTTTGCGTAACGTGAAGTGACCTGTCTGTATGAATCTGGAAACACAG
This sequence comes from Taiozyma rabaulensis, assembly GCA_030574855.1. NCBI lineage: Eukaryota > Fungi > Ascomycota > Saccharomycetes > Phaffomycetales > Wickerhamomycetaceae > Taiozyma > Taiozyma rabaulensis. Next base: position 47,242 of record JAJMFP010000224.1, read on the forward strand.
TTACTGTCTTGATAATTTCGACTTCTTCAGTAGACTCAGCGGTATCAGCACGCGTCAGTGGTGGAGGTGGAGCTCTTCTTGGAACAGGAGGAACTTGGTCATAGGAGATGTAGTTTTCCTCAATTGACTCTTTGACGAAGGCTTTCAACTTCTCAGTAATGATGAAAGGGAGTGCTTTGATTTTGAAGACGATGATCTCTGTGTCCATCCATAGCTTGTAGAACTTACCAACAACCCACTTTACCTTATGAATGAAATACATCTTCAGGTTCTTAATTTTTGCAATTACCTTACCAAAACTGCCAATGATCTTCTTGATTAACATCACAAGCTTTGTAATCAACTTCTTAATCAACCCTTTCTTCTTTCTCTTCCTCACAACGTAACCCTTCTTGTCTTCGATGTACTCGGCGTCAGAGTCGACATCCTCAACGGCAAACTTCTTAGCCTTCTTGTAGTACTTCTTGGACTTGTAATAGGAGTAACTGGTCTCATCTTTGATCTTTTGTAGCACCTCAAGCGGCTTCTCAACAAAGACCGTTTTCAAGACAACGTAGATCACGTATGGTGGGAAGATCAACAACCTGAGGAGGAGGTTCAAAAGATCCTTGAACTTGGGCTTCTTCTTTTTCTTCTTGACTAGCTTCAGCTGTCTGTTCTTGTAGGGCGGTCTGCTCCTGCGCTGTTTGTAGGGCATAGCTGACTCCTCTTGCAACTAATCAATAACAGATAGAGGAATACTAGTGGTGGCGCTGGCCGATCTGGTTTTTCATTGTCAGGTTTTGTGTCAAAAAGTTGATCCGCATTTTTTGTGACAAACCAACCAGCTTCCCAACAGCGGTAAACCTCAGGAAAGACAGCCGCCATGGAACAGTACAAGAGCGAGATACTAAAAGCCTTCCCAATAAAGACCGCTGAAGTTGCTGATGCCAATGAGCACTTTGGAGACATCAAAGACCTTGTCCAGGGCACTCCTTCCATCCAGAGAAACCCTGCTGATCTCACCCTTAGAGTCGTCGCCATCCAGGCAAACAGATATTGTCAATATCGCAGAGCGCTTGGTTAGTTATCCGATGATGGCACCATCTCTGTCTTGACTGTGATGTTGGAAACAGACCATGCTGGTCTGTTCTCATTGTGTGCTAAACAGGTGGCTGCATATACCTATGGGAATGAAATCACCAGTTTGGTGATCCAAAAGTTCAAAGACCTACTTGAGGAATCGGCTCCAACATTGCATGAGTTCCAGATGCCAGTGGAATCAAGAGAGATGAGAGTCGCTGTCACCTCCATCTTCAGCATTGCATTGTTCTATGCCTACGGTAGAAGACTATCAGATGGTGGGCTTGACATCAAAAAGTTCAAGAGTCAAGCAAGAGTCTTATCTTCCCATTTCAATATTCTAGCAGAAGCAGCTCATGGCACCGATTCAGAGTACAGGGAATTCTACAAGAGCTTTGCTCCTCTTCTACGTGCTCAGCTAAGAGAAGTCACATCTACATTTAAGGCTGACGTGAAATTCTTCAACTAATATGCTGTCCTATTTGAGAAACGATGCTAATATTGAAGAACAACCTTTCACTTTCCTTTACTAGCAAGTTGCAACCAGTGATCACGGTTCACTGGCTAGAGAGGTTCAAAAGATCTGAGATATACGTTGGTATCAAGTCGCATTTGTTTAGGCGTAGATCATGTAAAGTTACGTCAACTGTATAAAGGTGCCACAACGTTTTCGCGGCCTTGGTTCACGTCGCTTACAAATTAATTTCCACCACATTCGAAACCGAAGATATCACCAACCCCTGACAGTACCAATTGCCCTTCTCCCTTAGCTCAATTACACACAATGGCCTCCCACGCTCCTGCTGCCTGTTGCTTACAATCCACTTTTCAAGAAGGTACCCCAGTCGGTAAGCATTCCGAACTATACGGTTTGAACACTTACGTTGTTGGTGAGAAATCCAACAAAGTGATCGTGATCTTGACTGATATTTACGGTAACCGTTACAACAACGTTCTATTGACTGCTGACGAGTTCGCCAAGGCCGGCTACTACGTTTTGATTCCAGATATTTTACAAGGTGACGATGTTGTCGCTGGTGTCACCGATCTACCAGAATGGTTGAAGAAGCATCCTAGTGAAGTTACTAGACCAATTGTCGAATCATTCTTAGAACAATTGAAGAAAGACATCGGTGAACACTTCTTAGGTTTGGTCGGTTACTGTTATGGTGCCAAATACGTTATCCAACAATTATCCAAGACCGGTTACGCCACAGCTGGTGCCGTTGCCCATCCTTCATTCGTTTCCATTGACGAAGTCGCTGAGATCAACCAACCATTACTGATCTCTGCTGCTGAAACTGACTCTATCTTCCCTGAAGAATTGCGTCACCAAACCGAAGACAAATTGAAGGAAATCAAAGCTGTCTACCAATTGGACTTGTTCTCCGGTGTCGTCCATGGTTATTCCGTCAGAGGTGATAAATCCGATGCTAATGTCAAGTACGCCGCTGAAAAGACCTTCTACGATCAAGTCTTCTGGTTCAACCGTTTCTCCAAATAAGCTGGTCAATATGGAGTCGGTCTTAGATCTACATAGATTCCTTAGATAATTAAAGCTAGACTAGAGTGAATGCTACAACTGTTAAAATATTCAAACAAGACCTGTACTTTTTCTGTACCGTAACATAATATACACAAAACGAATGAATATAAGGAACACTTATAATCATGAAAACACAATAAAAATGGAATCTCTGCAGAATATGACATAACAACAAATAATAAGCAAATGTTCATAACACCTCATAACTCGATATCTTCAAACACTTTGGTTCAGTTTCCTTAGAAACGGTTACGGTATGGATCACTGAAGTCATAAGGATTGCTTTGTTGTTGATGACCAAAGTTTGATGATGAGTTGTTGTTAGAGTTGGAGTTGTAAAAGTTTTGACTTTGGTTACCACCGTGGTAAGAGGTGTCTTGGGCAAATGAGATACCTGGCTTCTTCAAGCCTGAAGCACTCCCACCGTAGACAGTAGAGGCTGGCACCACTTGTTCACCAATAGATTCAGATCTGGAGTATCTGCTGTCGTTGTCGTTGTTAGGCAGTCTGGATTGTGGGAAGTTCTTCGAGTTTTCAGAGTCTGATTCACTTGGTTCTAATTGGTTTTGTAATTGACCTGGTTGTTGACCTGATAACACGGTTTCACCTAGAGCTAACAATTCAGTGTCCTTCTTGTTGGATTTTTCCATACCTTGGGTTCTTGGAATGAATGAAACTCTGTCATCTTTCATTGGTTGATATCTGGTATCTGGATTCTTGTAGATCAAGGCCAAAACACAAGTGACAATGGTGAAGATCAGTAAGAACAGGGCAAAGATGGCGTTAGCAACAAACAAGACGACGGCACAAACAGATGAGACGACGGCTGGTTGACCGAACAAGTTGGAGAAGAACAAGAACATCAAAGAATTGAACAAGTTGAAGAAATGGATGAAAATGTTGAAAATGTTGGTTCTCTTATCCATGTATGGTCTCTTCCAGCACAAACAAGAGAAATAGGCCAATTCAATGATGAAAACGATCAAAGCTTGGGCCTTACCGTAACTTTGTAACAAAGCAACAAACAAGGAACGGAAGATAGTGTAGGCCAATAATGGGACTAACCACCAGTATTTGTCAGCTTGGAATTGAACGTATAGGAAACCAAATCTGTTTAGGATCTTAGCATCACCGTATAGCAAGTAAGCTGGAGTCTTGTATTCTCTGTTTGATTTTCTACCAATCAAGATAACTCTAGTAGCACCGTAGACCAAGATACCGACAAAGATGATCAATAAGAAGATGGCAACAATGACAATAGCGACAGAGTCACGTTCAGTTAATTGCCATAGAGACAGCAAAGTGATTTGTGGTAGAGCGATCAAAGCCAATCTGAATAGAGTACCTTTAATGATTGTACCCCAGTGGGCTCTAAATTCGGCAAATTTGTGTTCCTTGATGGTTTGGGATCTGATCAAGATTTCGGCAAAACCTTTGAAGGTGATGATGGCAATCATCAAGATGAACAAGAAGAATAAGAAGAACACAATACCAGTTAAGAAAAAATTGGAGATTTCAATACCAGCTAAGTATGCGACTCTCTGGATACCTCTCAAGACCAAGATCTTAGAGGTCAAATCATCGGTGTTGTGTTCATCGGTGGTATAGATAGTATCGTCATCCAGAGCATCATCGAAATCAAAATCGGCTCTCTTCAATAGCTTAGAAGTAACCTTTGGTAACACAGCACCTAGACCTTGGATCAAGTTTCTCTTTTGCACAGAGATGGACAAGACGTTCTTGTTTTCAACAACAACTGTAGAAGTACCACCGGTGGCTTGGACATACCATCTGATAGCATCTTGCATGAACTTAGCATTGATGATACCCATAGCCCATTGGAAATTTTGAGTCCAGGCAGCAGCGATAGGTGGAACTCTAGCCACAGCCATCATGGAGGTGATTGCCAAGTTTTGGAAATAGATGAAAAGGGAAATGGAATTGGAGGCAATGTGAGCAGCGGTGTTGGAGTGACCAATGATGGAGACGACACCGGAAGTGATCAAACCTAGACCAGAGATGGCAGCGATTGGCCATGAGGCGTATTTGGTCTGAACGGTCTTACCATTAGTCAAGATGGCTTCAACACAGGCTAATGGGGTATTGGTATCGTTGGTAGAGTAAGCGACAACTCTGACACGGGCATCTAAATCAGGAACGGTGTAGGCAATACCTGGGATCATGTCGACAACAGAGTCAGATAACTGGTAATTGGAACTGACATCAATTCTACCAGCACCAGAAGACAATGGACAAACTTCATCTAGACCTAGGGAACATAGCTTGACGTCCTTGTTGATAACGTTCAAACCATAAGTGATCACAGAGACCTTGGCA